>APFE030780581.1:0-13729 GCA_000404065.3 Pinus taeda
TTGTTTCCTGTGCAATTTTACTGAATTCGGCAAGACCGTTGCCAATATCCTTTATGGATTCTTCATCCCAATATTCCAGCGACAGGGAGTAGATTCGAATCCAGACAAGCGTCCAACTAAAGTCCTCTTTATTCTGGTTGAATCTTTCGATCGAGTCCCTAAGATAGAGACATGGGGAGTTGAAAAAGTAGGGGCCTTCATCCATGACTCGATTCTTATCTTCGAGGCAATTAAAAATAGCAGTAAAGAATCCTTTGGGTCGGATTTGTAGTGTTACCTACTCTTTTGGCTTCCATTTGGCCCTAATGCATCCATGTAGGGCTTTTTCAGTTGGCCAAAAGCCGATGAATTTGCCAATCAGCTCATGGTCTCTCATGTACTAGATCTCACCATTGATCCTGTGTCTCGGTAGCTCGATCTTGGGACATTTCGTTGCTATTGGTATGCATGTAGCAAAGGTGGCTTTGGGTGCCTCTGTAGTGCCTTACGCTTCGGTTGTTTTGTTCTCTCGATTGTTCAGCTTATCACTAGGTGGAGTCTTCTATGTATTGTTGTCCTACAGTTTTTGGCCTATTGGACAGCCGTGTGCATTACCTTTAATAGGTTGGTTTGTGTCATCTAACATCTTTTTGGACATCTCAACATTGATGTTGGGGGAGGAATTGAGAGCCTCCCCCTGAGACGCTGCCATTGAAAGGGATCAGCAGATGTAATGACGCGGATGCACACTGAGTCAGCCATTGTTGCGAGAGCAGTTTGTAGTGCGGGGTCATAATAGGGAGGCTAAAAACTCTAGCCCGAAAGTTGCAGAGCTAGTGAGCTACAATTGCTTTCGGGTTTACAATTATTATTAAAAACAATAATATTAATTAATAAAATGAGTAATATCAATTAATAAAAATAATTCATATCAATTTATTATTATTAATAATTAATAATGATATTAAATTTAATTATTAATAATTTTAATTTTAATATTAATATTTGCTAATATTATTTATTAATATTAATTTATTATTATTACTTAATAATTTATAAATATAATTAACAATAAATGCAACGATATTTATTAAAAATAATAGTATTGTTAATTAATAATAATAGTAAATGCCCTACATGCATCTAAATTAAGGATGTACTAAGGGTCTAGAGGGATCAAATATCTTTTCAAATCAACAATTAAGATGTATCTAGGAGTTAAGATAATTATTAATTTTATATTTTTATTTTTATTTTTTGCCAAGTCAAAATGTTAAAGATTACAACATATCTACTATACTAGGATAAAATGTTTGCATAGGATTTAAGTTTAGTAATATAAGGAAATTTATTAAAATGAATTGGGTGAGGGCAAATCTTGGATAAAATATAGTTATTACAATATTTATTACCATTCACACCCAATAAAAGTGGATAGGGATGGGAGAAATACTAACTAGAATGTAATATTATTACATTTTACTTAATATTTATTGTCATAACTCAAACTAAATATTACATTTTAATCAATATTTTGTAATTTTATAATTGAATTTGTTTACTTACAAACTTCAAGTATAAACAAAAAAATACAATAAGAAGTGGACAACTTGACTTGGAAATACTAGGTGAAATGTAATATTATAATATTATATTTTGCTTAATAAACCTATTAAAAAGTGGAAATAGGTAGGCACAAATAATAGATAAAATGTAATAATTACATTTTTCATAATATTTCCCCCACCTCTCATCATATCCACACAAATGCACAATACCTCTAACATATCAATAATTTTTTTTTACTTTAATGACTACATGGAATGCCATCATTTTCTACACCTTATTATGTATCTGTCCTTTTTTCTTTTTTTTTTTTAAAGAGTAATTTTTATTTCATTATTTTGCTATTTTATTTTATTTTCACCTAGATAAGATATTTAGGTTACATTAAGTTATATGTTTCTAGCATACTAAAAGAATTAGATTTAGGCTCAATGAAGGAATTACATATCTCAATAATTTTTCTCTTTTTTTTTTAATTCTAATTACTTTATCTCACTATATAAAGTATCATGTAAAATAAAGGTGAAAAATTAAGAATTTTTTTTATGGCCTACATTGTTTTAAAAGTAGATTATTCTTTTTTTTCTAAAGAAACATTTGACACAACATCTCAAACATATACATATATTAGGTTGTAGAAGAAGGCATATATCTATATATGATATAGTATATTAATATATATATATATAGGAGAGAGAGAGAGAGAGAGAGAGAGAGAGAGAGAGAGAGAGAGAGGAGAACAACGAGAACGAGGAGGACTAGATTTACACCCCATAGCTCCAAAATAGGAACAGGACCGACATCTTTTCAAGAAGCCAATCCTGAGGTATGGGTAAAGTTGGGGGAAGAACCACACAACATTAATACTACCATCTTGGAAACTAAGCAAGAACTGAAGGATGAGATGGCCCGGTTACAGGGAGATAATGAAAGGCTGATGTAGGAGCAGGAAAATATTATGAAGAGTCAATTTGATAGATAGAATCAGTGACAGCCAATACCCAGCCCAGAGCATGGGAACATGACTGGAGAGAAAGAATTTTGAACTGAGAACTTGGAAATGGAATGCGGTGACGAAAATTAGGAGGAAACGTATAATAATGCATCATAACGCAAAATGTAGAAAAGACAAAGGGTAGGACTGCAAGGAGAATTTCAGAAAATTAAACTGTCCCTCTTCGATGGTGAATAGGAGGAGGCAGCTAAAGCTTGGCTTATTAATATGAATAAATATTTCCATCTATATGAATATTACCATAACTTAAAAGCTCAATTGGCCATCTTTGAGTTGCAAGGGAAAGCCACCCTATGGTGGGAGGAGGTAAAATCTATGTGTGGAGTGAATGAGCAAAGTATAACTTGGGAAAAGTTTCAAAAATATTTTAAGGAGAGGTATCTAACTAAAATATTTTATGATGGAAAAGAAAAGGAATTCCATGATCTTCGATTGGAACAGATGACTATGGATGAATTCATAGAAAAATTTACATCCTTTCTTCGATATGTTCCTTACATACGAGAGGAAAAGGAGAAAAAACAATGATTTATCAACAGCCTATCATTGTTCATGAAAGAGCATCGCTAGTTAAATAACCCAAAAACCATGGATAAAGTTATATGAAAATCTTGGATTTGCAGTGAGAAAGAACTGAAGTGGATATAACATCTAGACCTCGAGTATAGTGTTGGGGATGTGGAGGACCACTTTATGTTAAAAATTGTCCCCATCACAACAAAACTCATCACGTTGCACAAATTGAGAAAGCATCACCTGTGGGAGAAGTAGAAAGAAACATTCCAAAAATTAATGCTGCCCTCGAAGACCATCAAGCGGAATACGAGCCAAACATGATAGAATTTGATGGTAAAATCTGAGATCAAAATCTATCTATTTTTATTGATCCAAGAGTTATTTTGAGTTATATTAGCCCTAAGTTAGTGGAACAATTTTGTTTGCAAGTTGTTAAGTTTAAGAGTCCTTGGTTAGTATAGCTAGCTACAAGGAAAAAAGGAAGGGTGTTGGCCAAGGTCAACAGTTTCCCCTTACAATTAATTGGTCACTCTCTTGTGGCAGACCTGAATGTATTGCCCTTAGGATCTTATGATATCCTTACAGGTATGAACTCGTTGGAAATGCATTGGTCCCTCATTAACTATAAAACCAAAACCATTAGCTATATGGATGAAGAGGGAAAGAGGCAGGAAATTAAAGGCATAATTAGACCTTTAAAATTAAGAACGGAAACCAACTCTCAATTAGAAAAGTGCATCTGAAAGGGATGTAAAATATATCCAGTATTGGTAGGATATGCCAATTCAAAGAGAAAATATGTTTCTTTAGAAAATATACCTGTAATACATAATTTTCCAGATGTGTTTCGTGAAGAAATTTGGGGACTTCCTCCAAAAGAGACATAGATTTAACCATCAAATTAATTGTGGGAGCTGCCGCGATATCACGAGCCCCAAATCGCATGAGCATACCAGAGTTGACAAAGCTAAAGATCCAGCTACAAGAACTGCTTGATAAAAAGTACATCTGCCCAATTCCATCACCTTGGGGAGCCACGGTACTCTTCGTTAAGAAGAACGATGGAACCCTACGAATGTGCATGCATTACTAGCAATTAAAAAAACTAACCATCGAAAATAAGTACCCCTTCCCTTGTATATACGAGCTATTTGATAAGGTGTTGGGTGAAACCATGTTTTTAAAGATCGACCTTCGTTCCGGTTACTACCAGATCAGAGTTAAGGAGGATGACATAGCTAAGATAGATTTCAGAAATCTCTATGGACATTATGAGTTCGTTGTGTTTCCCTTTGGGCTAGCTAATGCCCCCACAATTTTCATGTGTCTCATGAACAATATATTCCATCAGTATTTGGATAAATTTGTGTTGATTTTTATCGATGACATATTAATTTACTCTCAGAATGTAGAAGAGCACAAAGAACATCTCCATATAGTTCTGCAAACTTTTGTTGAAATTTCTAATTTTACTCAATTAGAAACCCTCCATGCACTTTATTTGATTTATTCCTACCTACTTGTTACTTTTCCTTAACAAGTTATTTACAATGTAAATACTAAAAATGAACACTAGTGCATGCTCAACATATTAAAGATCAACAACTAAAAGAAACAAGAACAAACATACCATATGACACCATTATTTTTGGACTACTGTCCCCAAAAATACCCGATGCGAGAAAATCGATGCAACTATCTAAAGGTTTTTCTTATTAAGCAATATCAGAGTACAATCTCAGTGTTGAAACTAGCCTACCCAACAGAGAATTTATTTAGCAGTAATACTCTCTGTTTTTGAAAAATCTACTCGTTGAAACCCTCGATAATCCTTTCGGCAGCTATTTAGCACCAATTTTCCCCAGAAACCCTAGCGTATGCCCAATATAGACTATGTGAGTCTCTCCTAGCCCAGTCTTAGCACTATGTCAGCCTATCTTGGCGTGTGATAGCCCAAGGAGGCTCTGCATCAACTCTCTTAGCCTCTGCATTAGCTACGCTGGCCCCTCTGGTGCTGTGTGTCTCTCTCTCTGGCTTCTTTACTGCTATCCTCACAATATCTATGCCTCTCTGTCTCTCTATACTCAATGCCCCTCAGTTTCTCTCCCAATCAATGATTCTATCTCTCTTAGCAAACCTCGCTCTAGAGAATAGAATGACTCATCACTTTGGTGTCTTCTCCAAGTGACCCTCAAACCTCCTCTTATACTTTTCTTGTTGACATCTCAATGGCCAACACTTGATCCATGTCTTTTGCACCACTCTAATACATTCATATTAATACACATTAATATTTTATTTTCCCTAAGTTTAGACTTAGGGACTCCATTAAAAATATTAATGATTTGAATATCTTATGATCTATTTAGAATATAAAGCCTTTTTGGGTATTGGAGATCTCATGTGCCCCAACCTCTCCACCAAATTTCATGGCTATATCACATGTGACGCTACCCCAAATCAACAACTTTAAGAGAGCATCACTTGTATGCAAAATACAACAAATGTGACTTATTTGAGGAACAAATCCAATATTTAGGACATGTCATTACGAAGGATGGAATTGTTGTAGACCCCAAAAAGATAAAAAGAATAATGGATTGGCTAGTACTGAAAGATGTGATGAACATAAGGTCATTCATGGGTCTATCTCGATACTATAGGCGATTTATCGAAGGATTTTCCATGGTAGCATACCCCATCACTTCTTTGAAAAAAAAGGGAAAGACTTTCAAGTAGACCATGGAATGTCGAAATATTTTTGATCAGCGTAAGCATTTACTTACCACCATGCCTATTTTGAGCGTTTCAAACCAAAATAAAGAGTGTGGTTTGTATAGATGCCAACAAGGAAGGTGTGTGTGGCATACTAATGTAAGAAGGCGAAGTAATTGCTTATGAATCTAGGAAACTTAAGGAGCACGAGAAAAAATATTAAGCCTATGACTTAGAACTAACAGTAGTCATACATTTATTAAAAATGTGGCGACATTATTTGATGGGTAAGAAATTTCTTCTAATGACTAATCATCATAGTTTAACTAACTATTTTATACAACCCACTTTGAATGCTAGGCAAGCTCATTGGGTCGATTTTCTATGTGGATTTCATTTTGAAATAAAACACTTGAAAGGCAAAGAAAACCGGGTCGCAAACACATTAAGTCGGAAAGTACATTGTATATGAAGTCTCATTCAAAGAAGCACGAACTCACTTTAATGAGCTGATTAAGGAGGCAGACACGTCTCATCCATAATATAAATTTTTATGCCAACAAGAATTTTTTTCAAATGGCATTGAATAGCAAGTGGGATATAAAATAAATCATGAAGGCATGCTGATTTATAAGCAGAGAATATATGTACCTAACCAAAAAAAATTTAAAGACTTAATTCTAGATGAACATCATAAAAATTTGTATGCGGACCATCGTGGATATCATAAACTAATTACCACACTTAGAAATGAATATTTATGGCCTCGTATGAAGAAATAAGTGATTCAATACTTAGCTGCAAGTAAAACTAGAGTATAGTCATCCGCAAGTAAAAGTAGAGTATAGTCATCGAGCGGGGTTGTTACACCCTTTGCCTATTTTTGAATGGAAGTGGGAAACCATTTCCATCGATTTTATTAAGGGACTACCTAAGTCAAGAAATCAGAATGATTCAATAATGGTGGTTGTGGATAAGTTGAGCAAGTCTCCTCACTTCATACCACTACAATACCTATAAGGTTGTACAAATTGCTAATATATTCATGCAAACCATTTTTAAATTACATGGATTACCAAAGGTCATATTTTTTTCTCATGATGTAAAATTCACATGAGCTTTCTCAAAAGCCTTTTTTGAAGGTTTAGGCAACCAACTACATTTTAGCACTTCTTACCACTCCCAAACCGATAGGCAAACCGAGGTAGTGGAAGATATGTGCGGACTACGTAATGAAATAGCCATCCAAATGGGAGAACCACATACATTTGGTAGAATTTTCTTATAACAATGGTTACCACACATCACTACAAATGAGTACGTTTGAAGTACTGTATGGACAAAAGCGGACAAAAGGGAAACATTTAAGGGGTTTTCATTTGAGAGGGGCAAAATTTTTATAAAATGTCCATCTAATATTTTTAGCCCAACTTTTATTTAAAAAATAATTATTTTTTTCATTTTAGCGTAGAAAAAGGGGCGAATAAGCTATGAAAAGTCCCATTTGACATGATTCCCCTAGCTTGGGAAGTTATATTCCATTGCAGTCGCCCATTTTCTCCTTTGCAATGTTAAATTCATTTGCAATCGCCCATTTTATGGCTTGGTAGGTGGTTTGGGAGATTGTATTTGGTCCCAATAAATAAAAATATAAATAAAGAGGAAGTATGGTAAATAAATAAAACCTATTTATATACTTACTCAAAAGGTATGGTAAATAAATAAAAATATAAATAAACTAGAGGTATGGTAAATAATAAAACCTCTTTTTATATTTAGTCCTTAACCGCCCAAATACCATATTTATAAAAGGGTTATGGTAAATTAATAAAAATATAAATAAACAAGGGGTGTCGTAAATAAATAAAACATTTTTTTATATTTACTATTTAAGTCACATCATATTTAGGACAAGCAAGGTTGTAAATAAATAAAAATATAAATAAAGTGGAAGTATGGGAAATAAATAAAATCTATTTTTTTACTTACTATGGTAAATAAATAAAGATATAAATAAACTAGAGGTATGGTAAATAAATAAAATCTCTTTTTATATTTAGTCCATAAAGCTATTTCTATTTAAGAAATCTAAAAAAATGTTTTATTCAAGTGAATCCTATGTGCCAAATACCATATTTATAAAAGAGTTATGCTAAATTAATAAAAATATAAATCATATGTGTCAAATACCATATTTATAAAAGAGGTATGTTAAACTAATAAAAATATAAATAAACTAGAGGTATGGTAAATAAATAAAACATTTTTTTATATTTAGTGATCCATTATTTAACATTTTTATCTTTATTTTTTTATATAGAGTGATTTAGTGATCCATTCAAGTTTTAAAGGTATAATTATATATATATATATATAGAAAAAAGTTTGATCTTTTGTTAGGGTCGCACCCTAACCATCTACCACGTCATAGTCAAGAGTCAATAAACCCCATATTAATAATTATAAGTGGTTAATCCGCAATTAATAAAGGAACCCTAGTTAGTTGCAAATGGGAAGTAGTATTAGATAGATGGTATTAGTAATACACTGTATTGGCCCGTGGTATTACAAGTAGGAGTAATATATATAAAGGATAGAAACTTAATGCTAGGAGCATCGTGTCTTATTTTTGTAATCGAGCTAGCTCTGCTCTATTGGACGTTGCTGCAAGGTTGCTACTGGAAGACTATTGGACGTTGTTGCGAGGTTGCTAGTGGAAGAGGAAAGTGAAGATTACTCTCTGAATTATTTGTTCTTGGTATCTTTTCTTAGCATATTCTGTGTTATAGGTCTCTTTTCTTCGCATATTGTGTATTTGGGTATCATTTGCAGCTTAAGAGCATAACATCTTTGGACTATATTTAGGGCCATAAAAAAACCAAAACTCCACTTATTGCTTCATTACTACTCAGTGCACAAGAAATGTATATAGATCCCTCAATTAGAAAGAAAGTTGATCTCACGAAGAAACACCAAGCCTCCACCCATTGCTTCATTAGTCTGTAGTACACAAGAAATGTATGCAGATTCCTCCAACACCAAACCTCCACCCGTTGCTTCATTAGTCTGTAGTGCACAAGAAATATATGCAGATCCCTCCCTTAAAAAGAAGGTTGATCTCGCGAGGAAACACCATGCCTCCACCCATGGCTTCATTTGTTCTCTGTTCGTTCTCAAATGGTTTCGCCGGCCATTAATGCCTTCAATTTAATCCTTTTCAAGATTTTCCGCTAGGAATCATCCTAGAGCGTGAGAGGTGGCTCCCGGGACACCACTTTCAATGCAATGGAATTCTTGCTAGTAGCATAAACCCCCTCCCTGTGGCCAATTGACATCCAAGGAAGATTCTCCCGGTACCTGTGGCCAATCAACACTCTGCTATCAACTACCGTCCAAGGAAGATTCTCAATATGTTATATAGGGATAGTCTATGGAATGTACGAAGAGGATTTTTTTGCGGGATAGAGCCTCCTGTTAAGCCCTTATGGGAAGAAACGCGGACAAGACAACCATGTCCCTTCACTCGATGATGTATTGTTCCTATTGTGTAATAAAAATTTTCGCACTTCGTCAATATTCCATCCCTCGTTGCCAGCAAGATGCTTGTCTGGCCCGATGTACTATGAGTAATAGCAGATCATAGTGGTAGAGGCCTGACTCTGAGCGCAACAAGAATGTGACAGAATATAGCATAATGTGACAGAATATAGCATAGTTAGTTTACAAGAAACAATATAGTATAGTTAGTTTAGAAGAAATAGATTGATAGATAGTTAATTTGGTTTTAATTATTATTTTTTATTAGGGAAAATTTTAAGGATGGAAGTTTATTTTAAAGTTTAGTTATTTTGGCTAATGATTTTGTAGCAACTTCTAGAAAATCTTGTAGCTTCCCAAAATCAAGGAAATGATGGTTCCTTATTCATTCTGATTTTTTTGTCATGTAGATTGGACCACCTCACTATGCATGAGGGCCTACATTCTAAGCTCATCAAGAGCATTGAGTTGTTGCAAGCTATCTTTATGGACATTAGTGATGTCTCAGTCCAATTTTTTTTCCATTCTTAGGGTGTTGTACTCATTATTAATAGACAACAACGCCTTATTTCCATAAACCAACTCAGAGGGGGTGAAACTACTGGTGGTTTTCTACCTAGTATTATTGGCCCAAGTGGAGTCCAAAGTGGGGTTGGCCAATCACTTATGGTGCTATTGAAAAATGTATTCAATATTTTCTCTAAATCTCTATTCATGAGGTGGAGCTACCCATTTGTTGGAGGATGATATGGAGTGAATTTTTTGTTGCTTATATGATGTTGCTCCATGATTCCCTCAATTAAATTTGAAGTGAAGTGAATTGAGCCCCTCCCTTCACAAAAGATGTTTTCAGGTAGAAACTTGGCCACCTTGTGCTATGTTGCTTCCTTTATTGGCTTTACTTTAGACCACATTATCAAATAATTAGTGCACATAATGATGTATGTCTTTTATTTGGATGGGGATCAATTGGT
Organism: Pinus taeda; assembly: GCA_000404065.3. Classification (NCBI taxonomy): domain Eukaryota; kingdom Viridiplantae; phylum Streptophyta; class Pinopsida; order Pinales; family Pinaceae; genus Pinus; species Pinus taeda. The sequence goes on from APFE030780581.1 coordinate 10,303, forward strand.
CCAATGAAATCCATGTCCCACTTCGGAAATGGCTCAAGGGTCACTTGAGTTTGCAAAGTCATTTCATACTTTAGTATCCTTTTGGTCTCTTTTGGCACTCATCACATCCCCTAGTGTACCTCATATCATGTTAGTGTAGAGTAGACAAATAGTAGCCAACATGAAGAATTTTGAAGGTTTTTCTCTTAGAAACAAGGTGGCCCCCATAGGGTCCATCATGGCATGCTCACATACAGTCAAAAACCCCATCCTCCCTTACACATCTCTTCAATATCTAATTTCTTCCAAATTTGGACAGATTTTGGCGAATCTAATTGGAAGGGGCATTTTTTTTTATATTAAATGAATCAAATCACTATAAAAATAAATGAAATGCCAAAATACTTTGGGAAATTAAATTTTATAAGACTGCATGGTACAGGCCAAACACATGGCAGAAAGGAATGACCAGAGGCCTTATTGGCTCCCAGAAGGGTGGGGCTATGAAGTAAGAGTAAGAAGGAGTGGAAAGATTGATAAGGTAATGTTCTCCTCCTAAGGCCAAGGATGCAGTCCTTGTGTTTTATTTTTAAATACCTTTGTATAGCAAAATTTCAAAAAAATTGTCAAGTAACAAAATAGTATATTTGAACTAGGCACCATTGAGAATTTCAACTTATTAGTGATTTCTAATATTTAAAAGTTATGTTAAGAGTTCCTATTAATGTAGTTGAGAATTATATTATTATATCTGACCATCACAATTGTGTGTTTATTTACAGCTTTATTATGAAGCCATGACAGGGCGTCAGTTCAGATCTAAGAATGAAGTGCTGAGTTTTCTATCAAGAGGAGGAGACAAATTAATACTATTGTTGCTTGCAGCAGAGTGCATAGATAGACTTAGTAGGAATGTTCCAACAGATTAGGGTATTAACTTAGCTCATTAGGAATGTTCTAAATCTGCATTGTTGTAATAAGGAAATAAACATAGAGCTCTAGCTTAGAAATGTATTTTGAAATAATTTTTGATTGCATGCATTTGATGTACCCTATGGGCAGCTAAACATGGAAGGTATTAGAGTGATAAAGTCTACTTCTAAACAAGATATTATATTCCCACTAGAAATTAAGTTGGTTTTGTGATTATGTGATTATTTTCTCACTTCAATTCTTACCATGTGATTATTCTGTCTTCCCATACCTGATATGTTTCCTCATATGAAAGTTATTACCCTAAAAGTATGTAATTGATTTTTCTCTCATGGTAACTACAGAAATGATAGCTTAGTAATATATTGTTCAAAACAGTTTCTATTCATTGCATTTATAGTTCGAAAATATGTAATTGATTTTCCTCTCATAGTGGCTACACAAAATATAATTATGCACATTATTCAAAACCTAGATATTATTCAAAAAAATCTCCATTCATAATTAAAAAGAACTTCAAAACATAAAACATATTTAAGTAATTAATCCACCCAATATTACATATTATATAGATTATAATAAATTACAACCCATATATAAAATACTACTATCAAGTAAACATACCCAGAATACAAAGGTCTATACAAGTTTGAGAATCCATTCATCAATACTTGGATATATATGATGATATATATGATGATTATGAGAGGAATAAGTGGTGATGCAATACTGATACACATAGTGACTTGTCAAGGCTGGTGTAGCATTCAACACAGGCCTCATATGTTATATGTTATACTCTACTTGACAATATATTAAACCAGTGTTTAGATTATAGGTTGCATGTATAGGTTGTTATTATATGTTGCATGTATAGGTTGTTTATGTGTGAGTATATTCATTAAGTTAATATGCAACTTAAAAAAAAGGTTGTTTATGTGTGAGTTTAACATGTTAAGATGTTATAATAAAAGATTATATGAAATACTAAAAGGAGATATTCATTAAGAAAATTATAAAAGAATTTTAATAGGCAACTTAACAAAAAAAAATAGTGAACAGTTTTTTTTAATGTGTGAGTTTAATATGTTAAGACGTTTTAATAAGGAACTTAGAATATGCTAGTAGAAAATGATATGAGAAAAGTCGATTGTTTTATTTATTTCTGGATGGATACGTATACTTCTAAAATAGTTTAGAATAATAGTAAGAGATACCAGAAAAGTGAAGATTTAACGATTAATCAACAAAGAGAATGAAAATAGACTAAAATTTAACTGAAAAATAATAATGCAATTCGATTGAAAATACTGGTTTATCTATCATAATTGTCGATATAGGTATATTGTTGCATTTCGATTGAAAATACTGGTTATTTATCATTCTGTTTCATATATATTATCTTTCATTTAACCTTCATTACGCCTCTGCTTTGGATCATTTCAGGACCAGACTTTTAATGTTTTCATAGAAGTTGTAAAACAAAAGAGTCTAACCGTTTGCTTGTTCCTCGAATAAGAGAGATGTTTCAAACGCGACTATCATATTGGGTTCAATCATGGCTTTGCAGGTATAGGTGCGTCTTGCAATTATGATATGAAAAACAGAATGAAACGCAGGAATCACAATAATAACGTGTCAACAAGCATCCTGCTCAAGGATGACTGTTTAAAGTCTGGGTTTCTACTGCCCATTTTTGGAATTGCCTGAGTCGAAAAGAGATAGCAGAGTTGAAATTAGAGAAGAGAAACACTCTGCTTATGCCTCGCACAGATTTATTGTTTAATGAAGACATCCAATAATACATTAAAATTTCGAACTCTGTGGAAACCCTAATTGGAGCGTTTACAGGCTTCGGAAGAATTGCATAGAATTCATGAATTACATGTAATCGAATTCATGAATGAAATGCTTGTAGAACTGAGAACTCTGTGGAAACCCTCACCTGGAGCTTCGGAAGCATCACATGTAACACAATTGACGTGTGGGTCACTTCTATTCTGATTTGAAGAAGTTAAAGTTACTTCCATGAAGTGATGTCCGCATCTGTGTCTTAATCCCAAACAAGACAATTGTTCTCAACAATTCTCTTGCTCAGTCTTCAGATCTCAATCAAATGGGACTTTAATACTTTAAAAAACATCTTCTTTGACTTAGAAAGACATAGAATAGTGAAAAATAAGAATTTACCTAGACTTAAGAATGAAAGCCATACTTTGACAAATAAAAAATATTTTTCTCTTTTTATATACAAGATATGCAATGTCATACTTACAAAGGTCATTATGAAGGCCTAATCTAGTTACATTCTCGAACACATCCTCTTAACTATAGAGGTATTTATAATCCCATCATGAAGTATAAGGAATCTTAAATTAAAGCATTCTAATAAGAAAAATTCAAATTGACAAGCCATGGATTAAGCATCAATATCATAACCAACATTGTGAATGAGGTCTCTAATTGATGAACTCAACTTTTATGAGAACATCATACTTGAAGTCTTTAAGTGACA
>APFE030780585.1:2475-23132 GCA_000404065.3 Pinus taeda
TGTAACATATAACCATACCAGAAACATAATGCCAACATAACATTCCAACTTGCTGAAAAAGATAAACACAATGAAGGGTTAGAATGTGAAATTGTGGGACTTAGAAAAGAAATTGAGAAAACAAAAGCCCTTAATCTCATATTTGCTAAAGGGTCCGAAACTCTAGATGAGATTATCAAAGTGCAATGTTCTCCTCTAATCTAGACTGGTCTCAGATATTCTGAAGAATCATCTCAAGCTCAGAAGCAAGCACAAAGGCCATCCACCTCCAAAAGTTATCTTGATGCAGCAAGGAGAAGTGAACAAGTTGACAATCAACATCAAAAGTATAATCCAGATCACCAGGGAAATCAGGGACAATTTTCTTCAAGAATGATCAAAGATTATCAAGTAAATCAGAAGCAATCCACGTCAAGGATGAACATAAGCCTCAACCGACCACAGGTAAATTATCAATTTGGCTCAAGAATGGACAGAAACTACAATCATATGGTTGGTAGATTTGATAATCGCAGGAATTTCTTTAATGGCCAATGTTTCTCTTGTCATAACTTTGGTCATAAAGCTGTTGAACGTGTTGCCTATATGACCATCATGACTAGGGAAGCTCAGAAACAAAGGAGTATGACAGGAATCATGAAAAGAACCTACAATAACTTCTCTACTCTTGAAAATGGAATAGAATGTTCTATTTGTAACAACTTCAGTCATGAAGACTCTGAATGCAGAAGTAGGTTTTGGCAAACAACTCAAAAGGAGTAAGCTTCATTGAGTTCCAAAACATGGAAAAAGAAAGAAACACAACCGGAAAGATGTGGGATAGCCTTATATGCGGAAGGATAGGAAAATCAATGGTACATCAATAGTGGATGCTCGAAACATATGATAGGTAATAAAGAAAAACTTCAGTCATATAGTGCCTTAGAAAAGGAAAAGAAGGTTTCATTTGGAAATGACACCCTTGCATTCATAAAAGGTTAAGGCTCTGTTATTTTGAAAGAAAAGGTCAAGGCTGGAAATGTTATGTATGTTGATGGCTTAAAACATAATCTATTGAGTGTTAGTCAGATGTGTGAGCAAGGAACTAAAGTAATATTTTGATCAAATGGATGTATTGTTCGTGACATTGATACAAGAAAAACAGTAATCAAAGGCATAAGAACTCCAAATAACTTATACGTACTCAAGGGAGAACAACAACAATGCTATTTAAGCAATAATGATGAACACTGGCTATGGCACAGAAGGTTGGGGCATCTTAGCTTCGCTTAGATTAGGAAAGCATACAAATATCAGGCAGTTCATGATCTTCCTAACATTAGAATTCCAGATAATACTATATGCAAATAATGCCAATTTGGTAAGCAAACTAGAACTAATTTCCCGGAGAAGGAAGGATCAGCTAGCAGGCCACTTGAACTTGTTCACACTAATATATGTGGTCCAAATAGGAAGAGGTCACCTCAAGGAGAAGAGTATTTCATATTGTTCATTGATGACTTTTCAAGGATGTGTTGGATAGGACTCATGAAGTATAAAGATGAAGCTTTCGAAAAGTTCAAGTCATTCAAAGCTTTGGTTGAAAACGAATCAGATCGCAGAATCAAATGCCTCAGATCTGATCGAGGAGGGGAATTTACCTCAGATGAATTTTTCAATTTTTTTGAAGAACATGGAATAAGAAGGGAATTTTCTGCTGCAAGGACTGCTTAGCAAAATGGAGTAGTGGAAAGGATGAACAGAATGGTCCAACAAATGGCTCGTCCTATGCTTGATGAGTCTGGAACTCTCGCAAACTTCTGCGGTGAAGTTGCATTTGCCACTGTTACTATTCTCAACAAGACAAACGTCTGAGTAAACAACACTTAGAATCCTCATGAACTTTGGTACGATAAGACTCCCATGGTCAAATACTTCAAAGCTTTTGGAAGCAAATGCTACATTAAAAGGACTGATGAGAAACTTGGCAAGTTTGAACCTAGAGAAGATGAAGGCATTTTACTTGGCTACTCTCCCCACAACAAAGCTTACAAATGTTACAATAAAAGACTTGGTAAAATTGTTGAAAGCATTGATGTAGTGGTTGATGAAGGAAACACTCCTAGGCAGGTAAAATTTGAAGATTTCGAAGATGGCGAACACTATCCGTCAACATCAAATCAGATTCATAATGAAGAAGAAACCCATGAGGCACGAGAAGAACAGATAAGGATAGAAGAAAAGAATCCATCCAGATACGTTCAGAAAAATCATTCAAAATCTCGAATTTTGGGGCAGAAAGAGGCAGGTACGCAAACAAGAAGAACCATTTCAGAAGCTTCAAGTTATCTAGCATTGCTTTCCTCCACTGAACCAAAAAATGTAAGAGAGGCTTGCAAATATGAATGTTGGGTCAAGGCCATGGAGGAAGAAGTTGAGTAGATTGAAAAAAATAACACTTGGGATTTGGTTCCTAGACCAAAAGATAAGAATGTCATAGGGACAAAATGGATTTTCAAAAATAAGCTGAATGAAAATCGGGGTGTGTTTAGAAACAAGGCAAGACTTGTTTGTAAAGGATATGTGTAATAGGAAGAATAGACATTGAAGAAACTTTTGCTCCAGTTGTTATACTTGAGGCTATAAGAATGTTCCTTGCTCTCTCTAGCTTTCAAAAGTTCAAAGTATTTCAGATGGACGTGAAATATTCCTTTCTGAATGGAGACTTAAATGAAGAAGTATATATTGAACAACCATATGGTTTTATTCTTGGAAATGATCCAAAACTTGTATGCAGACTCAAAAACGCTCTCTATGGCCTTAAATAGGCTCCAAGGTCATGGTATTATTGGTTGGATAAGTACCTTCATCATCAAGGTTTTATAAAGGGATCAACTGATAGCAATCTATATATAAAAGTTGACAATGATAAATTGTTGATACTTGTTGTGTATGTTGATGATATCATCTTTGGTAGTAATGAAGAAGACATGAGTCAAAATTTTGCCTTGCTGATGCACAAAGAGTTTGAAATGTCCACGCTTGGTGAGCTCACATATTTTCTTGGCTTACAAGTCCAGTAAAACAAAGACGACATTTTTCTATCACAAACCAAATATCTCAAATAGATCTTGAAGAAATATGGGATGGAGGATTTGAAACCAATATGTACCCCTATGGTGACAGGATGCAGCCTTAGCGCAAATGACCAATCGGCAGCAGTACATCAACCAACTTATAGATCCATGATTGGTAGTCTGCTCTATCTAACAGGTACCTAACCAGACATTATGCATGTAGTGGGAATAGTTGGAAGGTTTCAGGCAAATCTAAAGGAAACTCATCTTCAGGGAGTTAAGAGAATTTTCAAGTATCTTCAAGGAACTCAAGACTATGGCTTATGGTATCCTAGAGGTACAGATCTCACACTTCATGCATACACAGATGTGGATTGGGTAGGAAGTGTGGATGACAGGAAAAGCATTAGTGGTGGTGCATTCTTCATGGGTCCTAGATTAGTATCCTGGTTCAACAAGAAACAAAGATCTATTGTGTTATTTACAGCTGAAGTAGAATATGTAGCTATGACATCTTGTTGCACACAACTCCTTTGGATGATGCAAACATTGCAAGATCTTCAAATCACTTGTACTCCACCTATCTCCATTTTTTTCCATAATACAAGTGCAATCAGTATTTCAAAGAATCCTATCATGCATTAAAATACTAAGCACATACTGATCAAGTATCATTTTCTTCGAGAACAAGTGCTTGAACAAAAGGTCAAATTGGAGTATGTTCCCTCTAAGGAACAAATTGCTGATATTCTCACCAAACCACTACCCAGGGAAACCTTTGAATACCTCAGAGAAAAGATGGGGGTAGTTGATGCATCATCTTGGTGTTGAATCTTCTTTATTTTAGAGATTGTTGTATGTGAGTTTCATATGGGGTATACTCATACATACGCTGGTTTATGTGGGTACAATCGACTTGAAGAAAAGTAAGGATGAGAAGAGTCCGATATGGGTCTGTCAAGGACCATTTGACACAGGTTCAGGGGGAGCATGTATTCTTCTAATAATGTTTTTTTGGCATTATCGTAGAAGATCTTGGTTCAATTCTCCAATCGGTTTGATGTTAGTAGGAACAAGTGCAGAAGGAGAACATGGATACTCATCTATGATTGACAATTGTTGCTGATATTATGTCTTATATTTCTTTTGTCAAGGTCATGTAACAACCTGTATTGGTTGCCCCACTGTGCCTGGGATGAATAATGTAATGTGCTTATTATAGCATGTATTCACTCTTGGTTGGGACTCGTATGTATGAAGTCTTTGGTGATAGGAAGGTTAGTTATGATGTATTAAGACAGATTTCTTTTGTACAACATATTCTTGCAGATCTTTCCTATATGTCAAGGGAGCTTGGACAGCACAACAGAGCTCAAGTTCCAGCATGTACTCAGGGGGAGCATAACCCTTTTCCCTTGATGTCAAAGGGGGAGGAAAGACCTTGAGTGACCTTGGGTTGCCATCAAGTCCAAAGGGGGAGATTGTTGGCATTATGACACAGGTTTGGCACAGGTTTGGCTCCATGACATAAGTGTTGTCCTTGATGGCAACTCACTCAAGTAGCAGATCACAAGTTCAGGCTCTCAAAATAGTAGAAATTGTGAGATCTGTAGGTGCACTGACCAAAAAGTGCGAACATGTTCGCAAGTGTACTGAACAAAAAGTATGGACGTAAAGTACACACACTTTCATGTAGAGAGAAATGCGCGCATGTGGGTTGGTCCATGGTATTTAGTCCGACATTTTTTTGATCCTATGGTTTTGGTCTATGGTTTTTGCATCTAAAGTATTGAACCCAGGTTTTGGGTCCCTAGTATTGGATCTCTATGGTTTTGGACCATGGTTTGAGAAAGGCCTAGACTATAAAATGAAAGGAGATCTTTTGGCTGGATACAGATGGGTTGAATATCTTAAGAAGAGCAAGATCTGAAATTTTGGTGATCGGTTAGTGAGTTATAGCTAGACCTGAATCAAGGAGAAACCTGAGTATTACAAGACAGATCTACTGATGGGTCGAGATCTCGTTGGCGCATGATCAGATCTATAAATCTAATAGTCTGGGGTATAATTGAAGTCTGATAAATTATCTTTACCTGGAGGTCCACCGGCTAGACACAGTGCAGGTGCGGAGGTCCGCAAGCTCGACACAGCACAGGTGCGGTGGTCTGTAGGCCAGACAGAGCGTAGGTGCAAAGGTCTGTAGGCTTGACACAGTTCAGGTGCGGAGGTCCACAGGCTCAACACAATTCAGTGTGGAGGTCTGCAGGTTCAACACAACAAAGGTGCAGATACCCACATGTTTCTATTGGTGAAGTTGCAGACTTTTCTTAAAATATGTTTTAGCTGCTTTTGTCTATTACTGCAGTGTTCAGGGTTCTGAATTGATGTCTGGTTGTTGTGTGCTAAGAAACTATTGATTAAATATTTGTACAAGGAAGTTGGTTGATTGCAAATCTATTTGATGTTTGATTTATATTCATGGATCCAGTTTCAAAATTTATGAAATGTGGTCCCTAGAAGAAAAGAGAAGGTTGTAGCCTTCTGCAGGTTGAACCCTGTGTGCTGGTATAAGACTGCACTAGTACAAAATCATTGTAAAAGGAAGTTTCAAATTGATAGAAGATAGAGACATATTACAGCAGGTGGTTTTCACCCACATTGGGTTTCCACCTCATATCTTATGTTCTTTGGTGCGACTGTCTGCTCCATTTTTCCTATTCTTGTTTATCGTTATATGGTTCTAACACACAGATTAATGATCAACATCTAAAGAATAAATTAAATTATAAGTCTAAAAATTATATGCAAGTTTCATTAGTCAAACCTGCAAATAGTTGTATAAATTTAAAAAGAATTTGATAATACTGATTCACCCCCCCCTCTTAGTATTATTTTCAACAGTTAAGGAGGGAGTGACAAGCTATGCTAGGTAGTTCCAAGGAATTCTAGACTGCCAAGGTGACATGTTAAGATCTACCAAGTCCTAGGGTGTACCAATGTGTGTCAGGGAGTGCCATGAGAACACAAGGGAGAACTAGTTCAAATTGCATGGAAATCAATAGATAAGAGTGTGTGATAGGGAGTGTTAGCAAGTTCCAATTGTGTTAAGGAGGGAGTGACAAGGGTATATGCTATGTAGTGCCAAGGCATGCTAGAGTGTCAAGGCATGTTAGGAAGTGGTAGGGTATGTTAGGGAATGGAAAATCATGCCAAGGAATGCAGGGGTTGATAATGTGTGCCATGTAGTGCCAATGGATTGCTATACATTCCAGATGTTATGGCATGTGAAGATGTAAACTATGTTGCTTAGTTGTTTTATGGGCATTGTTGGATGTGAGCCTTGACTTCGTAACTTGTTAAGTGGGATGATTTAATATTGTACATGAGAAGCCTAAGATGATTTATAGTCTATTAGGGGAATAAGGCATAGTCTAGATTTAGTAAATGTAACTTGGTAAAGTTGTTGTAGATGAGGCAGGACTTGGTTGGGTTCCTAAGTCTAAAATAAAATAAGGGTAGTTATGAGGGAATGATAATTAAGGAGTTCCATGGCATGCCAAGGAATGAAAAGGCATGCTCACATATGCTAGATAGTGTTAATGCGTGTCAAGGAGTGATTGGGAGTGTCAGGGAATCATAAGGGAGAACTAGGTCAAAGTGCATGGAAATGAATGAATAAGAGATTATGTGAGGGAGTGTTAGTGAATTCTAGGTGTCCCATGGATGAAGTGTTTTAGGATAATTTCATATTAGAACTTCTAGGAGGAAAGCCCTACGATTGTGATAAGAGGATGTAAAAACAAGTTTGAGATCTTGGTTTAGGCATAACACTATTTTTTCAATGACTTGGCTGGGTTCCCAAGTCATAAAAAAAGTAAGGTTATCTATGAGGGCATGAAAACTAGGGAGTTCTAAGGTGTGCAAGGAATTTCAGGAAGTGCTAACACATGTTATAAAGTTCTGAGGAATGTTAGGAATGTCAAGACGTGCGAAGTGCTAAGGCATGCCAATGTGTGCTAGGTTCTAGGATGTGGCGCCAACACATGCTAGGGATTTCCAAGGAAACACAAGGGAGGACTTGTTTCAATTACATGTAAATGAATGAATGTGTGTGTGTGCTAGGGAGTGGTAAGAAGTTATAAGCGTGCTAAGAAGGGAGTGAAAACGTATCATAAGGAATGTTAATAGACGATATAGTGCTAGGAAATCCTACTAAGATGTGAAAAGTGCCATGGTGTGCCAATGTGTGCCAAGGTGTGTTAGGGAGTGTCAGGGAAACACAAGGGAGCACTAGGTCATAATGCATGGAAATGAAGGAATAAGAGTGTGTGGCATGGAGTGTTAGTGAGTTCCAAGTGTGTTAAGGATGACCTACAAGGCATGCTTGGCAATGATAAGGAATGCTAGAGTTCTAGGGTGACTTGTGGCCAAGACGTGCCAACACGTGTAAGGAAATGTTAGCTACGAGTGCCTAGGAAACACAAGGGAGAACTATGTCAAAATGAATGGAAATGAACAAATGAGAGTTTGTCATTAGAAGTTTTAGTGAGTTCTAGGTGTGCTAAGGACAAATTGACAAGGTATGCTAGACATGTTTAAGGCATGCTAGAGGCTAGGGTGACATGCCAAGATGTCGTAGGTGCTAGGGTGTAACAACACGTGTCAAGGAGTGACAAGGAGTGCTAGGGAAACATAAGGGAAAACTAGGTGAAAATGCATGGAAATGAATGAACAAGAGTTTGTGACCAAGAGTGTTAGTGATGTCTAGGTGTGTTAAGGAGAGAGTGACAAGGTATACTATGTAGTGCCAAGGAATGCTAGAGTGTTAAGGCAGTAGCCCAAGATGTGTAAGGTAATAGGGTGAGCTAGAGAGTGAGCTAGGGGTGTCAAGGAAGCATAAGGAAGCACTAGTTCAAAATGCATGGAAATTAATGAATAATAGTATGTGAGAGGGAGCTTCAATGAGTTATAGGTTTGTTAAGGGGGGAGTGACAACGTTATATGCTAGGTAATGCCAAGGTATGCTAAACTACCAAGACATGCCAGGAAGTGCAACGGTGTGTTGGGGAGTGTCAAATAATATCAAGGAATGTAGGGGATGTTAATGCTTGCCACATAGTGCCAAGGCATTCTTGGACATGTCAGGTGTTATGGCATGTCAAGATGTAAATTGTTTTTCTTAATTGTTTTAGACCATGGTTAGATGTGATGAACCTTGTCTTGGTAACTTGTTAAGCAGGATGAGTGAGATTGTACATGAGTACCCTAAGATGAGTTACAAGTAGTTCTTTGGTGAACAAGGCATATTTTGAATTTCCATGACACATGAGAATCCGGGTTTGGCCTTAGAATTTTTTATGCAAACACACTCAAGTTCCATAACACATATAATATGCAGAACGAAATCTTCCATGAAAGAAAAAGTAATGGATTGAATGCACATAGTTTAGGGTATGCACATCTTCATATGTTAATTCTTATTATTGTGATATACAATAGCCATTTAATATGTCTAGTAAAAAAGGAAAATGTGTGATTATATATACATGTGTGATAATATTTGGAGAAATGCCAACCTAACCCACAAATTTGTTGACATTTTGCTCGAGTTGTTCTATAATTGTTCCTAAATTTAATAAACATGTAAAATAGGACTAACATTTGAATACAAAATATAAATTGATAGGAACATGGCCAAATTGTGAAAGTGTAAAAATTGGTATGGGGACCGATCCATTTGAAATGTCTGAAATGTGGTAATGAAGGTTGAGCCTCATTCTAGAACCCCTTTGGGAATCCATCTTAGGAATTGTTGTAGGATGCAACACTTCAGAATATTTTTGTAGCAATGATGTCAACACTTGTATAGTGACATGGGGTTGGAGTTGGCTTGTCAAAGGTCATTGATCTACCTTGGAACTTCTCTAGGGTGATGCCTTAGATGATTTGGAGGATGAGGGCATGATTTGATATTTAGTTTGCATTGAAGAAGCTTTGGAGGCTACATATTGTAGAAAAACCCCTTGTTTTAAACAGGGAAGCACATGCCATTGAAGAAAGTAACAACAAGTACACAAATTTGAAACTCAAAACACATCACTATTTATTACTCTTTGAAACAAGAAATAACTAAAAATTTCAAATGCTACTATTCACATTTTCATTAGTCTAGAAGGTATAATGAATCTAGAAACATGTACAACAATTTCTCAACTTTGTTAACTCCTAATTCTTATGCACCTTCCTTGCATGGATAGACAAGACAATTACAGTCTGCCACTAGTGAATATGATATGAGATATGCAAACATGCTTCCTTAGCTAAGGCTGAGAATTAATAACTAGGGAAGTGCTCCTTTTAACTGTGGATGCAAAAACTAAATAAAGCAAAGAGTTTCGCTACTCCAGGTGCCAAAAACAAATCCACTACCTAAGGTAAGTGCTTTGCCCAGAACAAGATATCAAGGACTCAGAAACTTTGTTGGTTCCTTCAAGAGAGGTGTATGCCAAACAAAACTAAGATATCATGCACTATCCTCCAAATTCACTCACCTTTCATAGAAATATTGTGCCCATAAAAAGACAAGAGACCAATATCCAACAAAATTCTTTGACCAGCAAGAGACCCTCAAACATTGACATAATAAGGGAATGTCAACTAGGGTGGAATATTTCACCACAGAAATTGATAAGAGATAGAAGGGGTCAAGAACTATCATACCTAATTCTCAAGAACAAATGAATTAATCCTCACTTGGTGATCCAAAATGAATTGAATTTTTCTTTACTTATAGATTTTGCAGAGGGGTTTCATATTATTAAGTGATTGAGCAAACCTTACTCCGAACCCCAAATTTGGGTTTTTTAAGCATAGTTTCCCCAAAAATTGCCCAACAATGGGTACTTTGTGGATTTTTCCCCTTCATGGAGGACTATAGTCTACGAGGATGGATAAAATATTACGTCCCATTCATCCTCAATTTGTAGAGGACATTACATGGCACCTAATAAAAGAAACAATGCTTTAGTTTAGGAGGTAATAACTAATTTCTTATTTATTTCCACATAACACATACATCTTGCAAAAATGATCATGGGGTAAAAATACTACAGAAGGCCTAAATCTTACTCGCATTGTCATAGTCCAAGAATAAAAACCCTTTCAGGTGAAACAAGGTCAATACGACATACTACAAGCACAAATGAAAAATTAAAAGACAATATACTTACTCAATGAAAGAATGACGAACCATATTAGCGCACTTTAAATTTAATAGCTCTTGAGTTGCAGTGTCAATCAAAATTTCTCGGGTTGAATCACAATTAAGTGCTCAATGTTGTTTTTGGTCCAATTTGAGGAAAAGGAGGAGCTCTTGGTTACAATGGGATGATTAGGCTTTTTAGAAGGTATCTCTAATATACTTTTCAACATACAAGCCATTCATTCTAGTGGAGAAGATATAGAGAAGCCTTTAATAATGATCTTTCCATGATCAATTTGGAGGAAAATAAATTTTGAAAGCTTAAACATAGTTCTAGATTCAAACAAGAGTTGTCATTTTTCAAAACAATTATTAATTCCCATGAAATTGGAGCCACGCTGACATGTTGAGCATTTATTCTTCTACTAGACAAGGAAGCATTTATGGAAAGTCCTTTGCCTTTTGATCCAGTATTTGATGTAAATCTCTTGATTAGAAATGTAATAAGAGATGTAGTTTATATTAAGGAAATGGAAAAAGTAGACGGCTAGTTAATACTTATCTCTAAAAAACTCTCAATAGAATCCTAACATATTTGAAATGGAAAAGGATAACTCCATGTTTTTTTTTTGCTTTAGAAACTTTGCTAATTTCCATGATTGAAGCATGTATTTATGCATTGAAAGAATCTCACAAATGCTTTTGATATTGGTTGAAGTAAAGAAAATGCACAAAGTTACACTCACATAGAGGTATGGAAAAAATGTATGTGGAGCTTGTTGTCCTAGACTCCAAATAAAGAATGGACAAAAGGTGAAAAAACCAAGTCAAAAGGTATGTGTAGCTCTTGTCATGTAGACGTATGTGTTAACTCCACACTCTACAGTGAAGGATTTCTGACGCAAGTCACGCAAAGGTTTTCATGTAGAACTTTGGATTAAAAGGAGTGGAGCTTGATACTACATGTCCACTATTACCCCACTTTCTGTATGAGTTACAGGAGATAAATATAGTGAGATATAGGAGATACAAAGTAGATACTATTGTTATTCAAAATTTAATAAAAAAATTTACTTTGTCTTCCTCGACATAAAAGAAACATCTTCCATAAAATATTTTCTCCATGAACCTAATTTAAAATGAATCTCTTCTGTTGATGCACCCACCTGCAAATAGAAACAATGTCGAAGGGCCAATTTCAGTTTAGAAAATTCACAATTAGTTCCAATTGTAAGATCTCTTATTTTCAGTTCACATTTCAGTTACAAGCAGTGAAACAGGAGTCACCGATCAATCGTGATTAATAACAAGTCAGAATTTTCTCGATTTCCAAATGATCTGATCTAAATATTTGTGAGTCAAACTCACGTTGACCAAGTATAACTCATGGTCAATGCAAGTTTGACTTCAGACTTGCCGATTAAAGCAGATTCCTACGATTGATTCCAATTTATTCGATTTTTAGCCTTGACTCAACGAGCACAAGTTTTCCAAGTTTAGGTAGGCTGCATTTCTAAAAACTAAACGTCAGTCATTCCGAAATATATTTCTCATTTCTCCGACCCTCAAACTCATACGTTGATACCTTCAGTAATCAATCACTACTTAATATTACACTGTATGGACTCAATATCAGGGAACTGCCAAGCGGAGCCTATGTCCAGACTCCATATTGGGAAGTCGCCAATGTGTGCCCTATCCATACTCCATATCGAACATCTGGAAATCACACATCACCTTCAATGTGTGTTACCCTTAGGCTTAGCCTCTTCACTATTCAGCAATCGAGGTACATTGGCACTTGGCTTAAATAATAGGTATATTACTAAATTGAAGTTTCAATGTCGTTTTCAATGGCAAGATTCAAGTTTCACTGTTCAGAAATCGAATGTTGGGAATATTCCTTTGATTGTGAATTTCAACCCTCTAAATGGGGCTTAAATAGATTTAAAAAATGAACTAATAAATGGTTTCATACAAACCATTGACCAAGTCATCAAGCATTCCTTCCTTGGTCAATGTCTTGCCAACTTCAAAGGCTTTAACCATGCATTCACAACTTTTTGTGTTTTTATTCCTCCAGAATTTGTTATTGATGTATTGGTTTAGTTGTCTTATGATAAATGAACTTGGAAATTCAAGATTAAAATGCAATATATGTTGATAATATTTCCTTTAGGTAGCATTTCCTCATATATACCTAATTGTGTTTCAAGTTCATAATGATATATTAGGTCAAAATTTTCTTGTCTTGCTCGACAGACTCCTCTTTGATCCTTAACAAAACCTCACATCCTTTAAAACCAACCGTCTTTTTTGGGAAGTTATATATGGAATTTTTAATTTTATTTTTTTTATTGTATTTTACAAGAGTCAAATTAAATAAAAGGCACAACACGAAATCGAAATAGAAGCCACTATGTAAACGGAAGTCCAAAAAAACAACAATGCCGAGGGAGAGATACTTTGCTTGGGCTTACCGTGGGAAGATTTTTCGAGACCCTAAGCTCCTTTGCAAATTTTTCAAAGCGAAATGTAGTGGAGGCATTTATAGATTCAAGTACCACATTGCACAAATACCCGACCATGATATAGGACTCTTCAAAAATGTTGACGAAAATGTCAAACACCAAGCAACCTTGGCCATTGATATACTCAGTCACCATAATGCAAAGAAAGAAAAGCAAAAAAAAAGAAATAAGAACTCCTGGAGTTGACAATTTTTCTTCCAGTACCCCATTTTCATCTACCTCTCTTGAATCCTCAATGCAATTCCCAAGTTTCTCACACATTCCTCGAAGTCCAAGTCAAGCTCAAGGCCAAATCAATCCTCCGGCATTGAACATTGGAAGTGGAAACATAAACACCTTTTTTTCTCCCCGCACAAAACCCAGTTCCCAACCTACCTTGGATACTATTGGTTGGAAAAAAAATCCATATTAAGGCAACGAAGGCCATTTCTAACTTTTGGTACTATTTTGACATACCTTTCCGCTATGCCATAAGTCCTTATTGGCAAGCTATGATTGATGCAGTTGTTGTTGTAGGTCCAGGGTTCAAATCTCCTTCATTAGAGAGCATTAGGAAAAATTTGCTATTAGAAAGTGTTGAATATGCCATGCTTGTGATATCTGATTTTCATTCACCATGGGTAGAAACATGGTGCACAATCATGAGTGATGGATGAACAGATCAAAGGAATACAACTTTAATAAATCTCCTTGTATCTTGTCTAGTAGGTACAATGTTTCTCAAATTAGTTGATGCCTTAGACAAGGATAAGACTACATAAATTATTTTTTGAAATGATGGAGGAAGTTTTTCAAGAAGTGGGAGAAGAAAATGTTGTACACATTGTCATTTACAATGTAGCTAATTGTATGGCTGCTGTCAGACTTTTTGAGATTAGGCACCCCACTATTTTTTGGATCTATTATGTTGCCATTGTATAGATTTAATGCTTGAGGACATTGGTAAGATTCATTGGATACATGAGGTTGTGGAGAAGGAAAAATCCATAACCAAATACCTATACAATCACATTATTGTCCTAAGCACCATGAGAAAATACACTGAAGGTAAAGAAATTGTTCAACCTGCAGTGACTAGATTTGCAACAAATTTCATATCTCTGCAACTTGTGCTTGAGAAAAAGATAAATTCGAACAGGATGTCCTTGGGACCTGGGTGGATGACATCTAAAAATTCCAAGACCCTTGAAGGCATTGAGGTTGTTACATTTGTGTTTAATGATGGTTTCTAGAAATATACCGAAGAGATTATTGTCGTGATGGAGTCCCTTGTTAGAGTTCTCAGGTACTTCAAGTCTTTTAACTTTTTCATGTTTTAAATTTCTTTTCAAGCTTATTTTTATTTTCTTTTTTTCTTAAGAAATAGTAGTACCTTCTATTTCATTAAACCAAAAATAAATTATAGAATGTACAATCAGCCTGACCTCCGAATGGACTCAGGAAAACCAAGGGCGTGCTGCCAAAGTGAAGCCCCACCCCTCTACAACAAACAAAATTAATCACTTAAATCAAACCATAGGTAGAACAATAAAAAAAGAAAAGCCTAATCAAAGGCTTCACTAACCATCCACTTCTATAACCTAACCATCTCGACAAGACTCGTGTCCCCACAAAAATCACTTGCAAATCTGACCATTAGATCAACTAACGAAAATAGATGGCATGACGAAGTATCGCACACATAAGATGTGCAAAACTTAACGTGTGACAGAGGGTGGATTCAACACCCCTCCCTAGCCACGTGGAAAGAGCCTAGTGGAATCACTCCCAAAAAAGGTAAACCACTTACCATACAAAAATAGCGTGATCACCCGTAAACCACTTGAGCCTGGTTTTCCGACCAGAGAGAGGAAGGAAGGGGTACCACCTTCGCCGGGAAACCAAAACCCTATATATGCAACAAATACTGCCATTGACTGTGGATAGAACACTGAAGAACAATCTGAAGGGAAAGGGACTTGGTTACTTTCCACCAGGGTGTTAAAGGACTACTTTGAGCATGTCTCTCTGCCAGGTGCCACACCAAGAACTGAGATCTATTCTGTTTAGACATCATTATACCATATCTTTCCTTTTGGCCCAAAGTTTAAAAATTTCTCTATCTGCTACCACTTGTTCTTCACAAAGATGTTTTACTCTGCCCTGAGTCGTCTCCTCCCACTTAATTTCAAATCTAATCTCTAAATTAATCACTCCTTGGTTGGCTAGAGTGTCCGCTAGTTTGTTGGCTTCCTGTCTAACATGTCTGAAACTAATAGTTCTTAGACTCAAGAGATGCTTTTGTATTCTTTGATACACACTTATTAGTCTCCAGTGTCTTGATACCTTCTCCGGCGTTGCTTCACAACTGATTCTTTTAACAACTTTTATTGAGATTTCTGAGTCTACCTCTATGATGACATTTGAGCTCTGACTTAGATTCAATTGTTCTCGGCATTGCTCTAAGGCCATTAATTTGGCCATGTTGTTTGTGCCTTTACCTAAGTGGGAGTGGAAAATGAATAGCTTGATCTTCATCCACCCTTGGTGGCTTCAAAGTTGTTGCCAAGAATTCGTTGCATTACTGGAATCTAGGTTCAGGGTCAAACTCTTAGCTTCCTTAATATTAAAGGAGCCTTCTTTATTGAGGCCCCATCTTAACTGATCATGCCCCTCTGTTACCAAGATTTTCCTTTGTCTTAGCATGCCCATAATTTCCTCAGATTTTATTTTTAGGGGTTGTCATCTCTATAGTGTAGGCTCCTCCAATTTCTCCATTTTCTTGATTTATGAGGAAGATTCTAGAAGTATTTAACTTTGGTTAGTCCCTGGGAATATGTTTCCTGCTTGAGGTTCACATAGTCCTCTTTTAATAGCAATGGTTCTTGCTGCCATTTCTCCTCCCAAAAGAGAGAAAGATCTCCTGCTCTGATTTCCTAGAAACTGTGGTCTTGAACTAGGCTTCTATTTTCCTGGGATTTATTCTAGATGTAAGAACCCTTTATGTTGCCAGAGATTCTAATAATATCATTAGTTTTCCATGAACATGCATATTTTTCTTTCCAGGTTTTAGCCCATTGAGCTTCTGGTTCTTTAACCCATCTCCACCAGAGTTTGGCTCCTAATACATTACTTAAAATTTCCTGATCATCTAATCCTAGGCCCCCATGACTCTTAGGTTTGCAGATTTCATCCTAAGAAACCAGGGCCCATTTCTTCCTTGTTTCTTCCTTGCCCCAAAGGAGGTCTCTCTAGATATTCCCAAATTGCTTTGAAACCCCTTTGGAAGCTGGGAGAGCTGATAAAAAGAAAATCGAGACTGACTGTAGAATGGATTTTATTAGTATCAACCTATCCACTAGGTTCAATGATCTGATTGTCCATTTTTTAACTTTGTCTTGCATCTTGTTGAGCACTGGTTCCCAAATACTTCTATGCAGGGGCATGGTTGTCAGGGGAATTCCCAAATACCTTGAAGGGAGGGAATCCCTTTGAAAGCCCAAAATTTTTGAGATATTTCTTTGAATTGCAATGTTAGTATTTAAGAAAAAAAATTGATTTGGAGAGATTGACTTCCATACCTGTAGCCAATTCAAAGTTATTCAGGATTTGTTTGTACACTGAAGCTTCTTTGATTGTAGGAACTCCATGTAGCATTGTATCATGCACAAATTGTTGGTGAGTCATTGTCTGACCATTCTCTGATAATTGAAGGCCCTTAATTTTTCCCAAGGCTTTAGCCTACTTAATGGCTCTATCCAATCCTTCCATCATAAGGATGAAGAGAAAGGGAGAGAGAGGGCCGCCCTGCCTGAGACCTCTAGTAGGAGTGAAAATATTTGATGGAGACCCATTCACCAGAATAGAAAAGTTGGAGGATGTAACCAAAGCCATAACCCATCTGACCTAGTTGTGATCAAACCCAAAAGTAGTAAGGATCCTCTTGATATAGAGTCAGTTTACCTTGTCATAAGCTTTGGAAATATCTAATTGCATGATAATATTGGCTTGTTTTTTGCTTGTTAGCATGTGAACTGTCTTGTGAGCTAGAATGGTGTTGTTAAGGATTTGTCTTCCTTCCACATAACCAGATTGTTCACCTAAGATTAAAGAAGGAAGAAGAGGTTTGAGTCTGCTAGCCAATACCTTGGATATAATCTTATATACAACATTACATAAAGCAATGGGTCTAAAATTATTAGTAGTAAGGGCTGAATCTTGTTTGGGGATCAAAGATATAAAGGAGGTGTTGAGGGATTTCAAAATAGTCTTGCTTCTTCTGGAATCCTCCACTACATTCAGAGTGTCCTGCTTGATAATGCTCCAGCAAGCCTTGAAAAAATCCACATTAAAACCTTCTGGACCTGGAGCTTTACCATTCTGCATGTCCTCGATAACCTCACTGACTTCCTCTTCAATGACTGGTTTGTTCAGGTTAAAGTTGTCCTCTCTTGACACCAGCTTAGGGATATTTTTTGTAATTTCTTTGATACATTGCTCTCTGTCTGGATTGTTTTCCTTAGTGATACTCCTGAAATGTTGAACCAACACATTTTCAATATTCTTGTGAGAGGTCTAGAATTTCCCGGTGTCATTCAAAATTGAAGAGATTATGTTGTGAGCTCTATTGGCTATGGTGGATCTATGAAAATTTTAGTATTACGTTCACCTTCTTTAAGTCATTGAATTCGAGACTTTTGTCTCCAAAAGATTTCCTCTTGTATGCATAATTTCTCCCATTCTTGATGGTGTTTATCAGCTTGCTGACTTTTGACTTTATCAAATCCCTCTGTGATCAATGCTTGATTGAGTTCCTGTAGTTTGGCTTCCACTTCCTTTTAATCCACAAAAATGTTGCCAAAAACCTTCTTGTTCCATTCTTTGAGTCTAAATTTAATGTGCTGAAGTCTTTTGTGTAGGGTGAACATATTAGTGCACTAGATCTGCAGATCTTCTACCCACCATTTCTCAATGTTGTTGATGAACTGTGGGTGGGAGAGCTAGATATTATCAAACCTGAAGGGTCTATTCTTGGGAGAATCAAACACCTTGAGTTCTAGTTGGATCAACCAGTGATTAGAACCACCAAAGGGTAGAACTTTAGCTATTATTTCTCTATTTGCTAGCATAAGCTCCTCTGAGATCAAAAATCTGTCTAACTTGGAGGTGACATGAGCCTCACCTCCTCTTTTGGTCTTCCAAGTGAAAAGGCCATTATGTGTTGCTGAGTCAACCAAATTCATATCACGGAACATATGAAGTCAACAAAGGATGATGACAATGAGGAAGACAATGAATTCTTTTTTGTATCAAATAAAAATGATATAGAGGAAGAAACCAATGAAGCATCAGAAGAAGATACAACTGACAAGGAAAAGTCTTCATCCAAGTATGTTCAAAAGAGTCATCCATAATCTCAAATTCTAGGA
The DNA here is from genome assembly GCA_000404065.3 of Pinus taeda. NCBI lineage: Eukaryota > Viridiplantae > Streptophyta > Pinopsida > Pinales > Pinaceae > Pinus > Pinus taeda. Next base: position 20,672 of record APFE030780585.1, read on the forward strand.
GAAAAAGGGTCTGGAGTACAGACAAGAAGAACTCTTGCAAGAACTTACACTTATCTAGCATTATTATCCTCCCTAGAACCATATAATGTTAATTAAGCTAGCAAAGATGAATGTTGGATTAATTAAATGAATGAAGAGCTTGACCAAGTTGAAAAGAATGAAACTTGGGGACTAGTTCCTAAAGCTCTTGATAATGTTTTTATAGTAACAAAATGGATATTGAAGAATAAATTGAATGAAAACGGAGAGGTTATTAGAAACAAAGAAAGACTTGTTTGCAAAGGGTATGCTCAACAAGAAGGTATAGAACTTGAAGAAACATCTACACCTGCTGCCAGACTTGAAGCCATAAGAATGTTTCTCTCTTTCAAGTTTTCAAAAATTCAAAGTATATCAAATGGATGTAAAACCAACCTCTCTTAATGCATATTTAGAAGAATAAGCTTATATTGAACAACCAAAAGGATTCATACTAGGAAATGATGAAAAACTTGTATGCAAGCTAAAAAAGGCTCTATATGGTGTGAAACAAGCTTCAAGGGCTTGGTATTATCATCTTGTCAAATACCTACAACAACAAAGTCTCACAAAAGGATCTACAAACATCATCTTATACACAAATATTGAGAATGAGAAATTGTTAATTATTGTTGTTTATGTTGATGATGTCATCTTTGGTAGTAATGAAGAACCTATGAGTCAAGACTTTGCTACAGTTATACAACAAGAATTTGAAATGTCCTTACATGGTGAACTCACTTATTTTCTTGGTCTACAAGTACAAAAGAAAGATGTTATTTTTCTTTCAAAAACTAAATATCTCAAGTAGATTCTGAAGAGATATGGAATGGAAGCGTCTAAAATAGTATGTACTTCAATGGTAATAGGATGCAGTCTCCGTTCTAATGATGAATCACCTACATCGAATCATCCAACATACAGATATATGATTGGAAGTCTACTTTATCTAATAGGTACTAGGCCTGATATCATGCATGTAGTAGGAATTGTTGGAAGGTTCCAAGAAAATCCAAAGGAATTGCATCTTAAGGCTATAAAAATAATATTTCAATATCGTCAAGGAACTCAAGACTTTGGTCTATCCTAAAGAAAAATCCTACTCTTCATGCATATACAGATGCAGAATGGGCAGGACATGTTGATGATTGAAAAGCACTAGTGGAGGTGTGTTCTATATGGGATCACAGTTAGTGTCTTGGTTTAACAAGAAACAAAGTTTGATTGCCTTATCTACAGCTGAAGCAAAATATGTGGCTGCTGCATCTTGCTACACACAACTACTTTGGATGATGCAAATGTTGCAAGATATTCAAATCATATGTACTCCACCCATCTCCATTTTATGTGATAATACAAGTTCCATTAGTATTTCAAAAAATGCATTCATGCACACCAATACTAAGCACACATCCAATAAGTATTCCCATTAAGTACCATTTTCTACGAGAACAAGTGCTTGAACAAAAGGCTAAATTGGAGTATGTTCCCTCGAAAGAACAGGATGTTGATATACTTACCAAGCCACTTCCCAAAGAAACATTTGAATATCTTAGACAAAAGTTGGGAATAGTTTCTACATCATCTTGCTGTTAAATCTAGTTTTTAGAGGAAGGTTCCTATATGTGGGTTTCATGAATTATAGCCTCATATATACATGAGTTTCTATGGATGAATGAGCATTGTTACACAAAAATATCGTCACCATGATTATTTGCAGTCAGTATGGGTCTATCATCACTTATACTAGCCTCCTAAGCAAGTCTCAGACCTTAGCTCTTCATGTCAAGCTTTGCAAAAGAGAGAAAGACATTGAAAATCAATATTACTCTAGTTCCGCACTTTCTCCTACTTTTACCTGCAGACCCGCACCCTTTGTTCATATTACCTGCGTACCTGCACGCTCTGTCTGTAAAGGGGAGGGTTTGTACCCCTGTAAAAGCCAAAAAGGGGCAAGTTTATCCTAAAAAACTCACCTTTGGGTTAATTCTAGATGTTTCTAGAAGGATTTTGACATGGGTTGTTCGCTCCAAGGTGGTTCATGCATCCCAGAAGAGAAGGAGCTAATCCCTTGATAGGAGGATCTATCCCTTTGAAGGAGGGCTTTATCCCTTCGAAGGAGGACCTAGTAACTTCCCTCCATTGCACTATAAATTAAGGCATTGGGTCAATTGCTAGAGAGGTTAGAAGCTCAACATTTTGAGGATAAATGCTGATGGAATTGGGACTTCCTAGTTAAACTTGATAGAAGAGATCACATACCTTTAGGTTTCATTGGGAAGTGAGTGAAGCTTGTCAAAGTAGAGGAGACTTCTTTTCGGACCTTGGGAGGAGCTTGTACAGCATCAAGGCACAGGTTGTAAAGTTCTTCTTCATTTGAATTAATACAATTAGATTCATTTTTCTCAACAAATTGTCTTATGTGGTTTGTTTCATAATCTCC
>APFE030780585.1:24510-112954 GCA_000404065.3 Pinus taeda
TTAATTTGTTTGCTTGTTTGTGTTTGCAGACTTACTTCAAGGAAGCTCATTTGGAGCGAGGGAGCGAGGCTTCCACAAACTTGCATTGGACCCAAGGTAGGCCTAAAACACTTGTTTGCCTTTGTTTTAATTGCATATTTAGAGAAAGATAGTTTTTGATTGGCTTGCTTGTCACTAGATATCTTTAGATACTAGGAAGGTCAATCTTGTCTACAACCTCGACTCATTCCGCGTGACAAAATGGAAACTCTACTAGGGACTTGATTATTTTCCTTATTTTCACTTTGACCTGAGAAACTTGCCTTTTTGTTTCTGTTTTTGACTTGTTATGTGTGGAATTGAGTGGATTTAGTGGATCTAGGTTTTTTTTTGGCTTTTCATAACTTTAGGAGAAGTCCGCATCCTGTGCTTGTATCACAGTGCATACCTCTACGCATGTTTACTTTGCACACAGAGCGTGCACGCACCTGTGCAAACTCTGAGCCTGCGGACCCTGCTAAATTTTTGAAAAGCTTGATTTTTTCCTCTTTTAATTAGTTTTATCTTGGTTTAGTTGTTGTTATCCTCTACCCAGACCTACTTGTGACTTGTCAAAAGCTTTCCTTGGTCTAATTTCATTGGTGTTAGGGTTTTAGGTGAAATTCCTAGAAGTTTTGGTTGCTGGCCTTGATTTTCATCTTGGTCGTGTAGTAGCTTAGAGCTTAGAAGCATAGAAGCCTCAGATCACCTTGGTTTTTATTGGCCTTCTTATGAGTCTGACCATTTGTAAAATCAACCTTTGTTGAGGAATCCATCTTGAGTTTACTCTTTCCAAAATTTCGAAAAGCTTGTGTTAAATGTTTGGATTTCACTTTTACAGAAAAGAACAAAAGATCGCTTGTTTTTTGACTGATTTGTGATTCTGGACAAGTTAGTCCTTGGTTTTCTTATCACCAAGTAAAATATCCTTGAAAAGACAAAAACATTTTGTAAGCTTTTACTTCAAGTAGTTTTTTATAGTTTGTAGATCTTAAGATCTACTTTGTTCATAGTTTTCTCAAGATTTTCTTTAGTCATAGTTTTGAGTGTTTTTATAAAAATACAAAAATCTCTTTTGAAAAAGTTTGTTTTGGTAGAATTTGAGCGTTTGAATGAAAAAGGAAATCCTTGTGAAAATAACTAGTTGTCTTGTTTTGAGTGCATTGGAACAAAAACTCTTCTTTAAATTTGTTTGTTAAGAAAGATTTGTGTTTACATGCATTTGCATTCTCAAACTCTTTCCTAGCTAAAAGTTCATTGAAGAGAAAATATTGTTTGATCATCTTAAGTGCATCTTTTTAGTGATTTTAAGTCGAGTCTTCACACCACGAGTTTCATCTCCGCACCTCTTTACTTAATCAAAAACCAATAAAAATAACGCTTAAAGTAAAATTATTCTAGAAATTGTTTTATTTCTAGGGCTCTATTACACCAACATAGCTTAGGCTAGTGTCTTGGAGTAGGGAGTACTTAACTCTCCATGATAGTAGAACAAACAAGTAGTTGTATCTTGTGGTAGGAGAGAAATCCAATTGTTGCATCTATGCTCTGGGAAAGCTCCTCTTAAAGGAGAAGCACAAGATCATCTCCGAACCAGTGTGGGAATCAATCCTTCCTCATTGGGAATGACGCCAAATATTCACATATTAAAAACGGTAAACCTTGGATTAACCATTGTCGAGGAGCCTCGGGTCACTTGTTGGTAAACCTTGGTTTATGTCAAGGAGCCTTCAAGGGGATTGAGCTTGTTACTCTGCCCTTGCATGCATATCGGATCGTAGACTGTTCCCCTAGGTATATTTGTTTCTGTTGGTAACCATAGTGACCATATGCTATAGGATTCTTCCTAAGGTGACGGTCGTGGGAAGATCCCACTATACCTGGAGCAGATGTTGGCTAGACTCACTTGAATTTTGTGGGGGGTTCTCTTCACTCGAGATGGTTAAGTGGAGAAACTTGTGCGAGTCTATTCATTAAGTAGGTTGCTGGGGTAACTGTTCCAACTGCTATTTCTGTATCAAACTCTGCGACGTTGGATTTCATCACCAACTAGTGTCCTCGGTACAGAAAGTTACTTTTTGTGTGTGATTGATCTCCTAGATTCTTTAGGCGTGTGATTTAATTTTTTTGATTCTTTAGAGGCTTTAGGTGTTTTCCATTGAGATTTACTTTGTTTGCGTGTGAAGTAGTTAAAAATCTTTAACTATGGCTGAATTACCAAGGCAATCCTGTAGACTTCGGGGCCAATCTCCTGAGTTTGTAAACGTGGCTTAGTTACTGAGAAAGTCCCGTAGGCTTCAGGGCCAACCTCCTGAGGAAGTACCGAGCCAACTTGAAGGCTTGAAAGTCTTCGTAACTCCTAGAGACAGTAGAGTTGGGTCACCTGAAGAAGGAGAATCTTCTTTGATAGTACATCCTGATTCTCAACTGTTAGTAGTTTCAGAAGTTACTGGTAGTGTTGCATCTACTAGTGATATAGGTGAAGAACCTGAAATATCTGAACCTGAATCTAAAATTGCTGCTACTCCCATATCAGAGTTTGCTTCTCCAGCTTCTAGTGGTCCTAGTTCACCTAGGGTAGAAACAATAATTAGCCAAGATCTTCCTTCAGGACTTATACCTATTGAAGAACTTGCTATTTCGGACAATGAAGAAAGTTTTCCTTTTCCAGAAGATCAACCTATCTTAGACCTTAGGGAGCGTGAATCAATTTTTTACAATCCACCTAGGAGCAGTGCTTGGTATCATTGATTAACTATTTTTGGAAAACCCGGGACTAAGTTTTTCACCACCTCGTATTTTTTATCACCTAGCACCTAGAGATTACTATCCTCCGTTGAATATGTCAAAGCAGTCATCCATGTTTTCTCAATCTCTGGAAGCCTTTTTGTACGGTGGTCCTTTTTTTCCCGCTGGGTATCAGTCCATATCTGGTACTTTTTTGGGAGCATCTCCTCAACCTATTAAACAAAAGTTATTAACTGGAAGTAATGCTACTAAACCGTTGAGTATAGAAGATATTCTCATGATGTCAGGTTCTATTCCCAATCTTCAATCGCAAGGTGGCCAGTCTCCGCCTGGGGGGCAACCTCAAGGTACTAAGTATGTACCTGTGGGGCAACCTCAAGGTACTCAGTTTGCGCCTGGGGGACAACCTCAAGGACAGTACATACCTACAGCATAGTACGTTCCTCAAGGTCAACCCCAGACTCAGTATGTACCTCAAGGTCAACCTCAATATCAGTATGTACCTCATGGTCAACCTCAGTATCAATATGCACCTCAAAATCAACCTCAATATTAATATGTACCTCAAGGTCAACCCCAGTATCAGTACGTGCCTCGGGGTTATCAAGCCCAAGGTCAGTACCCAGCTCAAGGTTACCAACCACCTTCAGGTCAATCATATTATCAACCCTACCCTCAACCCAGTTATGGTCCTCAATATCCTAATCCTATTATGGGTCCATACCCCGGGATGAATTTAGTGTGGGATCCATCTCAATCCCAATAGGTCTTGCAACCGAATGCGCAATTGTCATCTCCAACTGGACAACCCTTGGTTTATGGTTCATCCCAACAACCTGTCCAGTCTACTGTTCAAACTTCTGCCCCTTCTATAGTTTCTTAGTCTGGGCCTAGTACGCCTCGTACTCTGCCTCAAACGTCTGCTGCGACTGCTGCAACATCTACTCCATCTACCCCACCTTCTTCTAGAGTATCGACAGCTCTGATTTCTACTGTCCCTGTATCTACTCCTCAGACATCTTTACCTCAGTCTGGACCCACGGTCCACACTTCGGTTCAAATGCCTGTAGGAAGTACGGTTGTCACCACTCAACCTCAATATAATCAACAACCGTACCAAGGACAGTACCAATACGGTCCTGCTCCGCAGCAACTAACCTAACAATATCAACCATACCCTGGGTATACATATCAACAACCTCAGCAACCTCAGTATGGTCTGGTTAATCCTGGTTTTCCAGGAGGACAAAATATCCCAAATGCGATTCCAATTCCTAGTTATCCTGGATATCTTCCTCCTGGGGCTGGTCTGCAGACCTAGAGTTTTAGAGACCCTAATCGTCAGTTACCGTTCATTACAACTTTGGACTTGCCTGACTTGATGCGCCTTACGAACAATCCAATTAACTATCTTCAGTATTGGCCGCCAATGCCGCATAAGTTGCCCATTGATATTCCTAAGTTCGAAGGTAAGCCAGGGGAGGACCCGTCGAACCATGTGATGAATTATCACCTCTAGTGTGCATCTAATTCCATTTCAGATGATTCAATTAATTTACGAATTTTCTAGCACACCCTAATTGGTCTTGCGGCCAAATGGTACATTGAATTACCGCGAGCCACTTTTTATAACTTTAGTCAGTTAGCTACCCCGTTTTTAACTCATTTTCAGTTGTCGGTCAGATATGACAATGGCACGGAATTATTAACTTCGTTAAAGCATTCAACGTCCACTTACATTTCAGATCATATCCATGAATGGAGATGTCGATGGCGTTTAGTGAAAGTTTTTATCCCGGATCAGATCTTAGCTGAATGGTTTGTAAAATCTTTACTGCCAAAGATCACTGAGGATGTAGCTAAGGCCGGAGTAGTTACTGAGGAGCAAGTAATTGCTCAAGCATAGTACCTTAACTTAGTTTATACTCAGTCCGGTATGTTACACGAGAAAATCCCTGATCTACCCAAACAAAATCAAATCATTGCTGCTCCTTCAGGGTCTCATGCCGCTGATGGTATGATTGGTACGGTTAATACCAGGAGTAAGAAGAAGTCTTCCAAGAATTATTATCCTATCATAACCTTTCCAGATTCCTCGACAGGAGAGTCTTCTGTGGAACTTTCTGCAGATATTCACATTGTAGAGTCATCTACAGCTACCTCAAAAACCGGTGGTAAGAGGAAAGGGAAGAAGAAGAATAAAACAGATAAGAATTCAAAAGAGAAACCCAAAAAAGCGGAATCAACGGATGAAAAACGCAAACCTCGTTATCCATGTCTCATCTGCGATGAAGAAAATTATACGAGAGACTGCCCTCATCGTGTAGAGGATGCGAAAATTGTCAAAGGCTCCCAAACTCCTATTGTCTTGAAGGATCCTTTTCCAGCTCAAGACAGTAAGATGATAGGTTCGTCCTCCAGTGCCAATGAAGAACCCATTTTGATGATGTCCCATGTTAGGATTGCGACTCGATCACAAGATTATGGCTGTAAAAGTCCTGTTGATGGTAAAGAAGCAAAATCTTCTCATTCGAACCCATCAACCTCATCTCCCTATTCCGATCCACTACAGATCGAGAAACGTAATCTAGACTTAGTAATCAAACCGCCCGCCAAGGGTATACTTAGAAAGTTTGCTTTCAATCCACATGCGAGAGTAGCTCAGAACTATAACATTGTTGAGGATTTAGTTGTTTCCCCCTCAACAATTTTGGCTTTGGAAGTGCTACAATCTTCTCCAGCACAACGCAAGTTACTTTTTTCGACTATAGGAGTTGTTCACGTTCAGGACCGGAACCTTATAATCTTCCATCTAGAAAATAGTGCACCACGCTTACCTCATCAGATGGCTGTCCAGATTCCAATGATAGTCAAAAACAGACTTGTTCATAGGACTGTGATTGATGAGGGAGCTTCCACATGTATTATGTCGATACAGTGTTGGAGATTGCTTGGTTCTCCTTCACTAAATCAATCCCCGACGATTCTAGAGGCCTTTGATGGCCGTGGGTTTCATCCTTTTAGAATTTTACAGGACCTACCTATAGGGGTTGAAGGTAAAACTGTTAATCTAGATGTGGAGGTGGTTGATGCCCCTCTAGATTACAACCTTCTCTTGGGTCGTAGTTGGTCTTACGCTATGACAGTTGTTGTTTCATCAGTCTTTCGGCTTATAAAGTTCCCTCATAATGGAAAGATCATAACCATAGACCAGTTGTCATACTTTTCATCTGACCCAGCCTCTGCTGAGAGCATTCAACATGTTGGTAAAGCGACGATCCCTTATAAGGATGTTGGAGTAGGACTAGTTAAAGATTCTGGTTTACTGGGCACTTTTCCTTTTCCTCCTATCAACGCATCATCTTCTACTGCAACCATTCATATGATTTCATCAGGTACCATTGTTAATGATGATCCTTAGATCATACCTTCTGAATCTGAGATAGACTGATTTGGTACTCTTATGCCTTTGAGTTTTTATGGACTTGCGTATCAGACCGTGCAGTCGTTTTCCGACACAACATCACCCCAAATCGACTTAATGAATGTGGTCCATGAGGAATCACTTTCGACATCAAACTTGGATTTAATAACGTTTTCTGAACTTGTTCAAACGGATGAGAAAACTCATGAAATCCTATGCGTCGATGAGTTACCATGGGAAGATCTTCATCACAGATCTTCGTTTTTACCCGAGAGTGATCGTTTTGAAAATGATTTTTCATCAATTTTTACCACTGAATATGTTAAGGACACTCAGAATCCAATGAAACATCTCGATTCCGAGTTAAACTTGGGAAATATTTCTCGAACTATTCCCCTTGACATTTCAGTTAAGCCTGAAATTGTTGAAAACGTACATATAGGTTCCTCTTGTATGGAAGATGAAATTCAAACATATAAGGCCCTATTTCAAGAATTCTGCGATGTGTTTTCCTGGTCATATGAGGAGATGCCAGGAATTGACCCAGCAATTGTAATTCATGAAATCAAAACTTACCCGGATGCTAAACCCATTCGGCAACGTTTGCGTCAAATTCACCCAAGAAAAGCTATTGCAATTAAAGAAGAAGTTGAAAAATTACTCAAAGCAGGTTTCATTTATCCGATCTTGTTAACAGATTGGGTATCGAATATTGTTCTGTTAACAAAAAGCAAGGGACAATAAGAATATGTATCAACTATAGGTACATTAATCGAGCATGTCCAAAGGACAATTACCCTACTCCCTATATCGATCAAATCATTGACGATTGTGCCGGCAGTGGAATTTTCTCCTTTATGGATGGCTTTTCTGGATACAATCAAATCAATATTCTACCTGCTGATCAACCAAAAACGACATTCATTTGTCCATGGGGGACATTTTCTTATTGCAAATTACCTTTTGGGCTTAAGAACATCGGGGCAACTTTTCAACAGGCCATGTCTTATGCCTTTCATGATATTAAGCACATTGTGCAAATCTCGATGACTTGCCTGCTCATTCATTACATTGAGTTGATCATCTCGTCCATTTAAGAGCAATTTTTATGAGGTGTAGGCATTATTGGATTAGGTTGAATCCCCACAAGTGTGTGTTCTGTATTGAAATAGGTCGGTTACTGGGGTTTGTTGTTTCGAAATCCAGCATTCGCGTCGATCCCTCAAAGGTTGAAGCCATTATCAGATTGCCTCCTCCTTCGAGTCTTCGCCAACTCCAAAGTTTGCAAGGGAAAACAAACTTTTTACGTCGATTCATCCCTAACTACGCTGATATCACAAAGGGTTTTATCCGGTTTTTGAAGCAGAATACTTCATTCTTTTGGGACGAGATAGCTGAGAAATATTTTGATGCACTAAAACACGCGTTGACCCATGCACCACTGTTGCATCCTCCCAACTACAACCAAGACTACTTCTTGTATCTCGCCGCTTCCTATTCCACCATCGGAATTGTGTTAGTTCGGGAAGATGAATTCGGTGATGAACATGTGATATATTACCTTAGTCGCACGTTAAATCCAACTGAGCTAAAATACTCACATGTGGAGAAATTGGCATTGGTAGCGGTTCAAGCTATCCAACGTTTTCGTCATTACATTTTACTACGTAAGACTACAGTTATTTCCGATTGCAACCCTATGATTTATATTTTGACCAAGCAATTGTTGGGGGGCAAGTAATCCAAATGGATTGTTATCCTGCAGGATTTCGACTTGGAATTTGAAAAGTCTAAGTCAAGGAAATCTTTAGTTTTTGCGGAATTAATGTGTGACTTCCCGCGTGCTAACACAGAAACTGTGGCAGAGGAGCCCATCGTGGATGAATCCTTGTTTCTAATTAGCACTTTAGATCCGTGGTATGGGGATATCATCGTTTATCTCCAAACCCAAACCTTTCGGCTATATATTTCACGATGGGACCATTGAAAAATACGATTCCAGTCCCAACAATTCAAAATTATTGGAGATACTCTTTATCGTCGTGGGGCGGACTCTGTTTTTCGACATTGTTTGACTCATGAGGAAGCGGAAAGGGTCCTCAATGACTGTCACTCTGGAGCGTGTGGTCGTCATATGTCTAGGTATTCCACTGCCCAAAAGATATTGCACGTTGGCTACTTCTGGCCGTCTATGTTTAAAGATTGTATTATTGCAGTCCGAAAATGCCACAACTGCCTAATTTTTTATCGAAAGATGCGCGCTCCACCTGTTCCTCTTCACCCTATCATTGCCGTTGGTCCTTTTGCCAAATGGGGTATCGATTTTATTGCATGTAACCCTCACTCGGCCGAGGGGCATGCATATATTATCCTTGGGGTAGATTATTTTACCAAGTGGGCTGAGGTGATGCCTACATTTGAGGCAGACAGCAAAACAACTGTGATTTTCGTATTCAATCATATCATTACTAGGTTTCGTATTCGACAAGCGATTATCACTGATCATGGGCGCCATTTTCAAAATCTTATGATGATTGAACTTACAAACTAGCTTGGCTTGTGTCATGATAGTTCAACTTCTTTTTATCCACAAGCTAATGGCCTGGTTGAATCCATCAACAAAGTTCTAGTCATCATGATCCAATGAATCATTGGGATTCATCAGTCGAATTGGCACAACATGTTATTTTCAGCGCTGTGGGCATATTGAACCTCAGTTAGAACATTAATAGGGTTCACTCCTTTCCAACTAGTTTATGGTTTGGAAGTTGTGTTACCTATTGAGTGCAAAATCTCGTCATTGCAAATGGACATCGAGTTACTTCTAGCCACTTCCGAAGAGGAAAGACGTTTGTTATACTTGGCTCAGCTAGATGAGAATTGCCGCGATGTTGCATTAGCGATCGAATCTCATGCAAAACGTATTAAAGCTCAGTATGATCGAAATGTGACCCCTCGAAATTTTTTGGAAGGAGATCTAGTCTTATTGTACGATCAAGCAAATAATAAATTACGCGCTGGAAAATTCGTGCCTATGTGGCATGGTCCCTATGTTGTCAAGCGAAAGCTAGTGAAAGGGGCCTATGAATTGGTAGACTTTGACGGGGTCTCTTTAGGTAAACCCATAAATGGTCTTTACCTAAAGAGGTATTATGCTTAAAACGAGTGTGGAGATTTTTTAATTAGGTTAGTTTTTCTTCTAGCTGATGTGTTTTAGATTAAAAGTGTGCTTAGCTTAGAGAGTGAGTTTTTCGTCATTATTCCTGCTTATCTTGGTTTTACGTTTGATGTTGCAGATGTCGACGCCTCTCCAAACATACATTAGTTTTGCTGATGATGCTTGTCGTAGTACACATAATATTTCTTCCGCAACTTGGGTTATCTATTCGCCCTCTGACAAGTTGGTATCTATGCATGGGGTAAGCCTCGGTCAAACAACAAACAAAATTGTAGAGTATAGTGCAGTGATTGAGTTATTATCTGAATCTATTTCATTTGGGATTCAAAGTTTGATAGTGAGTTTAGATTTTGAACTTGTTGTATTACAGCTTAATAGAGTATATGCCATTAGAAATCCAGTTTTATTGAGATTATTTTTTAGAGTGCATCTCTTGGAATGTGAATTTGACTATATTGAATATATCAACATATTCCAAGATCTTTAAATACATTAGCAGATGCAATTGCTTCTCAAATGTTAATTAGACATGTGCAATAATCATACAAGTAAATTTAAAAACATTCCATAACATGTTTAACAAGACAAGCTAGTAATAACGATATCATATATATAGGAGTGTGTCAAAAAATACATCGTCCTCGATCATAGGTTGAAAAACACCTTATGATCGGCAAAAATGATAGGTACAAAAAGCAAAATGCCATATGTGACTACAATAAGCGATCATCCCATCACTGGTGATGATCTCATACGAAACCACTGCACGGGCACCTTACTAAAGGAACTCCTAAAAGGCTGCCTGGACGCCGCAATCACATAGCGCTGAAGTCGACGAGGGATGTCATCTATACTGGTCTCGGGCATGTCCCTTGTCAGGCACTCTAAATGTCTCTCCAACTCGGCTAAGGTCTCTGCTGATTCGTCCTATGGGGCTGGAGCCGGTGTACCTGGTTGTTTCCTCTAGTAAGGACATAGAGTGGCTGGTCGTCGTGGGCCCACATATGCATTTGAAACTTTTTACTATCAGTTTTAGGACGATATAAAAACAACAAAAAATTAAATTATGAAAAATGTTGAAAATGATTTTACCTGCATCATCCCATTGCTCTCCTGGTGGAAGAGCCATGTCTGGGTCTCCATGAAAATCAACCCCAACATAAGGAAAGTCTTGAATAGAAAAAACCTGGTTATCCAACCATTAGAAATACTCAGGTTTTAACTGAACGACCTCGGTCCCCTCATCAAGATGACGGGCCATAACTGCAATCCATCGCATCAGTTTGGGCTCTCAAGGAAGCCCAGCTCCAATAGTAAGGTGCTGTGGGATCACCATCGGAACCCTCTCTAGGCTAAAACTCACAACTATAGCCCCATAACCAAAGGTCTTTAGCTATCCGTTTTTGGCCCTGGTTAGTTGGCCCTTCACATTGGCCAACGCAGCATCGCACCAGTTGAAAATGGTGCCTCGAAAGCAATCAACTGCCATCCGCATCTAGGATCTGGTGGCAATGTGTAGCGCTGCACTACCGCAGAGTCTGGTAACTGTGAATGCAATAACCATGAGTTTAGGAAGGGATATGGTTTTGATATCTATCCCTTTGTCCTGGTTCTGGACATTGCAGAACTCTAGGCAGAGGCTCTTGACAAACTGGCCACCTACCCTGGGCCCAAATAGAGTTAAGTGTTCACCCCTCCTGGGCAAACCAGTCAAGAAGTATATGTCAGCTAGCTCGATTTCGAGCTGGTGTCCACCAACAAAGAAGCACTGGTCCTATATACTCCATCTATCAACCAACCACTGCAAAAAGTCCACCTGGGCCCTCATGCCAAGTATGGCCCAGAACTTGTACAAGCCACATTCCTTCAATGCATTGATCAAAGGTTGACGATTCATCGCGGCGAGGTCCACATCCTCGTGCTCCCATTCTCGCCAATCAAGCACGATGTATATCCTACAATCAAGTAAAAATATGCAAAACTGATTTCATTGGGTATTTTTTGACTTAGTTAGGTTTTTGTAAACCTATGCGCGAGGTACGCACCCCCTTGTTAGGGACAGTGCATGGGGTCCACACCTTGCCTTCACGGTAGGTGCGTACCCTTGACTTTTTTCCCATTGCAAAAAATTAGGGGTACGCAGGTCCCTTATGGTAAACCTACGGGCCCCCGCGCGTGGGTTTCTAAACCTAAAAACCTTCTAAAAACAAAATTTAAACCCTAAAAAACAATTTCAAACGGACAAAAATGAAGAGTAGGATGATGTGGATTACCTGGAGGAGACAACATTCGATTCCTACGGACGGATTTTCTGCAATCTTCACGGGAAGTTTCTGGTCAAAAGCCCTTTTTTCTCACCCAAATCTCAAATGGTAAAAATGAATGGTAAAAAGTCCTTTTTATAAGTTTTTTGGGTAAATAAATTCAAAATTTGTTTATGTTTCACTTTAAAAATGTGCTTTTTGTGACATTTTAACCTATTAGTAAACAGGTATGATTAATGTTTGAGTTTTTGTTCAGGATAAAGGATTTTCAAGCGAAATCAATCATTTTCAACGAAAAACCATTAGAGTCATCTTTAAGCTCTTTTCTGACTCCTAAAACATGAAAATATTGTCGAGTTTTTCTTTTTAAGCTCGTTAAAACTGAACTAAAAAGATGGTCCTCTTATAGCCCTTTTCTGACCATAAAAACACGAAAATATTGCCTGGTTTTTGTCGTTTCAAATTTGATATTGGTCATAAAACAACGTGTCGTTGATCGCTTTTTTACTTTTTCGGATCAGAGGCACTAATTACGAAAAGTACTCCTTGGTCGTAAAAGATCAAGCAGTTCTCTTAAGTATTATTTTATACTTTTTTGGGCTTGGGAGACACAAATTTACGAAAGAGTCAACCCTGGAGTCTTCTTAAGTTTTTTCAGACTCTCTAAAAATGAAAACCGCCGAGTTTCTTCTATACTGGACTCGTTAAATTTCGACAGTAAAGGACTTGTTCAATTACAAACAGGAACATACCACTCCTTCTTAGGGTTCAAATTTAAACTAAGTTGGACTCATCCGAAGGGTGAGCTTATCATCAAGCATATGTTTGTCCTCCTCAAACTTGTTAAAAATAAAGAGGTACTTGCCAGAAATGGTGGGGGAAAAGAGAGAAAAATGAGCCTGCTTGTCATACTTTTTAACCGCTCTTGAACATGACACTTTCATTCACCTGGGTTGGGAAATCCTTTACCTAACAGTTGATCAAACCAAATTGAAAGCCTTCAGCCGGTTTCTAGGTATTAACTTTGGGTCAATCGTCACCAAACCATCTGTTGTGTCGTTATGTGTTCAAGATGTCTGTGCGAATAAGCCATTCATCTGCAAAAATATCTGTAATTCCATCTTGACCATCCCTGAGTCAGTCCTTGAAACTAAATTTCTTCAAACCTAATCTATGATTTCGTGTCGTGGACTTGCCTACGACAGATCACTTTCTATCGACTTCAGCCCTTTATCTAGAAAGATGATCTAGAGATAGCCAGTACCTTGGGATCTGCATGCCTCAATGGCAGGTTTCTCGTCTTCGATGATAGGTTGCATCATTGACCTTCGATCGAAGGATTCCGTGACATGTTCGACATCGACACATCTCATGGATTGTACTGAGTACTTTGAGATCCATTGTCATTATTGGTGGTTTCTCTCACACTTGTTAACAGTTTACATCATCGACTGGTAATCAAGTGGTTTCTACCATGTTCGACCTCGACACATTTATTCACATGGATAGAATCGTACTATTTCGAGGAATAGAAATGAAGACCCTAGATCTAGTTTCCACCATCTAGGCTGCAAGGAATTTTGTATTCATTATGTTGTAGACTATTCATAAACAAATGGTTGTGTCCATACTATGTCTACATGTGTCTATACTTGTGATGTGTTACAAGATCTTTCCTATATCAGAGCAGTAGTTAGGTTTCTAATTAGTTTTTGGTTTCCTAGTCTGTTTTGATCTGAGTATGGAATGCCTACCTCAGTATGATATGATATTTTACATGTATTTTGTGTTGAAAATTGCAGGTTCCAACCGGGCTATCCACAAGATGATCCTCGAAATGATAAAGCACTTCACCCTTCTTATATGATAAATGAAATCCTCATCTACTACAGACTTCGCACTTTAGGGGGCAATCTGTTACACAAAAATATCGTCACCATAATTATTTGCAGTCAGTATGGGTCTATCATCACCTATACTAGCCTCCTAAGCAAGTCTCAGACCTTAGCTCTTCATGTCAAGCTTTGAAAAATAGAGAAAGACATTGAAAATCAATATTACTCTGGTTCTGCACTTTCTCCTACTTTTACCTGTGGACCCACACCCTTTGTTCATATTACCTGTGTACCTGCATGCTCTGTCTGTAAAGGGGTGGGTGCGTACCCCTGTAAAAGTCAAAAAGGCGCAATTTTATCCTAAAAAACTCACTTTTGGGTTAATTCTAGATGTTTCTAGAAGGATTTTGATGTGGATTGTTCGCTCCAAGGTGGTTCATGTATCCCAAAAGAGAAGGAGCTAATCCCTTGATAGGAGGAGCTATCCCTTTGAAGGAAGGCTTTATCCCTTTGAAGGAGGACCCAGTAACTTTCCTCCATTGCACTATAAATTAAGGCATTGGGTCAGTTGCTAGGGAGGTTAGAAGCTGAACATTTTGAGGGTAAATCCTGATGGAATTGGGACTTCCTAGTTAAACTTGAGAGGAGAGATCACATACCTTTTGTTTTCATTGGGAAGTGAGTGAAACTTGTCAAAGTAAAGAAGACTTCTTGTCAGACCTTGGGAGGAGCTTGTACAGCATCAAGGCACAGGTTGTAAAGTTCTTCTTCATTTGAATTAATACAATCAGATTCATTTTTCTCAACAAATTGTCTTATGTGGTTTGTTTCATAATCTCCTTGATCATTATGATGGATATGCTTTATGATATTGGCTTTTCAAGTGCTATTTAATTTGGTTTTCTTGTTTGTGTTTGCAGAATTACACTTCAAGGAAGCTCATTTGGAGCGAGGGAGAGAGGCTTCCACAAACTTGCATTGGACCCAAGGTAGGCCTAAAAACACTTGTTTGCCTTTTTATTACTTGCATATTTAGAGAAAGATATTTTTTGATTGGCTTTCTTGTCACTAGATATCAGTAGATACTAGGAAGGTCAATCTTGTCTGCAACCTCGACTCATTCCGCGTGACAAAATCTCCACAGGAGTCCTACACCAACCATATAAATGGTTGGTGTATATCACAACAAGAAGCATTAACATATGAAGATGTGGTAGACCCTAAAATCTATGCATTATATCCATTGCTTGTTATTTCATGGAAGGATTCAATGAAGGGTCAAACATGAACACATCAAAGGTAGTAATTAGATTCATCCTTACTCTAGTAGCTTCCATTTTTTATTTTTTTCTGAAGAAAAGATACCCATAATTTTATTCATCATGAAAGAAAGAACAAAATTACATTTTTCATATGATAAAATAATTCTAGAGATATGCCTCACAACTATGAGCGAAAAAGAAAAAATTGTAAAAAGAACTTACGAAAATAAATATTTGAAATTAAGTTTGAAAATGATCACTTAATTTCTCTTTCTTACCTTTCCTTTTTTTGAATTTCAACCATCCTTCAAAGTTTGGTTCAACAAGAACCATTTCCAGTTCTCTTCCTATTTCCTTTGGTGGGGGTTCATTGTCTAAGTCTAAAATCTCAATAAATGTGCCCATTTTGTGTCCCCCATCCCATCAGATATCGAAATATTATCATATATAGTACCCCTCTATATAAGGGTATTATTTTTGGAACCAAAAGGAAAATCAAGTTGTTTGGCTTACTTTACATGAATGTTGTAGTGGATGAAAATCACTTCTTTAGAGGCATAAACCCATGCTCTATTCTTTCTCTATTGATACAAACTAAGATTATATCTTGCAGCCTCTAAGAGTCTTTGAAATTATTTCCTAAAACTTCATGTCTGGGCCAACAATACCCTGAATTTAAGATTAATGCTAAGCCTGACACCTCCATAATTGAGTGTTACACTCGGTGTAGAATTTTATAGTTCCTGGCACACCTTTTTATTTTTTTATAGAGTAACCCTTGTGACCTTTTTGTTGTTCTATTCTTAGAATATATAGGGAGGAAAATTTTATCCTAGACAATGCCTAGTGTAACCCTCACACGGAGCTCCAGGTCAATCTCTTACCACTATCATATTCAAAGTGTAACATATAATGGATAGTTCCATTTCTAAGATAATTATAAACAAGAAGAAATTTTCCAAGCTCTACATAGTCATTATATTTCCCATACTGTAAATTTTTTATATGACTCAATAAAAATGTGTTGTTCCCTCAACCTTTAAGTTAAAGAACATGAAAGTTGTCCAATTCTAAATTTCTCCATTATTCCATTGTTATATTACTATATATTTTCATTTATCTTGACCGATCAAGATTACAACCACTTGTTGCATTGAGATAATTTTCCTTGGCATAATTGATCCAATGGAGTGTTGCAAAGTGCCTCCGGTTTCAACTTCTATAAGTGATTGAAGGGGTGGAGAGGAAAGTCCTTCCCTATTTAGAACAAGGAGTTTTGTTGCAATATCCATCCTCCAGATCTTCTTCAAT
Organism: Pinus taeda; assembly: GCA_000404065.3. Taxonomy (NCBI): domain Eukaryota; kingdom Viridiplantae; phylum Streptophyta; class Pinopsida; order Pinales; family Pinaceae; genus Pinus; species Pinus taeda. The sequence continues at coordinate 40,551 of APFE030780585.1, forward strand.
GCAACCTAAATATCAAATAATTCCCTCGTACTTCAAAGCATCGAAGGCATCACCCTAGGGAATCCCCAAAGTAGACCAATGAGATTTGACAGGCTAAGTCCAACCCATGTCACCATACAAGTGTTGACATCACTGCTACAAAAATTGTTCTAAATTGTTGCATCCTACACCAATTCCAAAGATGGATGCCCAAAGTTGTTATAGAATGAGGCTCAACCTTCATTGCCACATTTAAACCATACCAAAGGATTTTTAAAGGGATTGGTCCCTTTAAACCATACCAATTTTTACAGTTTTACAAGTTGGCCCTTTTCTTATCAATTTATAATTTGTATTGAAAGGTCAGCTCCATTTTACCTATTTATTAACTTCAAGAACAATTATAGGTCATCTCTAGCAAAACGTCAACAAATGTGTGGGTTAGGTTGGCATTGCTCCAAATACTATCACACATGTATATATAATCACACATTTTCCTTTTTATTCCTTTATTTGTTGAACAAAAAGGTTTGTTGCTTATATAATTTTGTCACATACCTCCACATCAACACTCATAGATAGCAATCTTCTTAATTCTTCATTTGTGTGCATAGCAGGGTCCCTTTTGGTTGCTATATTTTGATGGGGTAACCTCTAACATCACACTTTTTACCACAAAGATGTTGTTGTTAGATAGAAATATCCATAAGCGTCTTACACTAGACACATAAATGGCTATTGTACATCACAATAAGATTTTTTTTATTTTTATTTTTAGTATATATCAAGTAAAAAATACAAACTAATTTTACATGAATTGTATTCTATCACATGCATCCATAGATCAACCATCAATACCTAACCCATGAAAAGAGAACTCTATGGTTAGGTATATCACGATTTAGACAATTTTCCTCATCACCACTTAAACAAGCCATGCTGTGAGAAATAAATGGGAAACAATTGGAGTAGGCCCATAATCCACATGGATCCATATGTTTATCAAGCAAGTTCACTTTAACATATTGATGTCACTTTTATATATGGTGTACCAATTAACATATATAGGATAGAGATTAAAAATTTAACCACCCATTAGTTTTTTATTGTTTTATCTCGATTGGAAAGGAGCAAAATTTCATGGATGGAAAATAGTTTGTAGGTCACTCTATCGTGAAGGTGACATTTATGGATGAAAAGTAACAAGAGAAAACACAAGTGCTGGTAATATATGGTTTCTTTTAACGATACAAAGGCCAAGAGCAGAGATGATAGATGCATTATTTTCACCTATAACATCTCCTCCATATAGTCTTATCTTTTTGATACCATTTCTAGTTTTAATAATTTAAAATATTAGAAAAACGAGTACTATAACAATGATTTTGAAATTAAATAGTATTGGCATGATTTCCTTTATATTTCCTTAAGAGAGAGACATCTCTTTATCTTTCCTTTTATATGAGACTTTTTGAATCCTTCACATATTTGGTCTAATTCATGGAAATAAACTTTTTACCTATACTTTCAAACCCTTTGTTTATGCAGTTATATTTCTGCTCTACCCCACTTTCAATAAACTCCAAGTCATGCATTTATTTTTATCTAAACTTAATAACTAAAAATCATCCCTCTATGTTCACTATTAGTGTCATTATTTTCAAACTACCATCAGTGATCAAAATCCTCTTTTCATATCATATTAGGGTCCCATTCTAGAATTTTTGTCATTCTACTAGGTCGTCATGCAAAATTTGGTTACCGAACATTGAATTAGGGTTTCCTTTACTCCTTTTAGAAATTTACCCGTTGCTGGATCATTTCAACCTTAGTGAGTATCCGTTGTCCATAAATTTAATGAAATCATGCCATCAAATCAGTAATTTCATCTTGAAATTCAGTCCTTCAAGGTCTCATTAGGTCTTTTAGGGTTTTTCAAGGTTTCATTAAGTCATTAGGGTTTCCAAGGTTCAAATAAAACACCATTCCATTGCATAAGACCAACAAGTATAGGGTGATCAACTAACATTTCTTCACCATGTGAAGATGATTTGTAAAGGGAAATGATTAATTCATTATGTAATTTTATGTTCACTATATGTAATAAGCATTATTCCTAAGTTTCTAACTCAATCTCTATATGCCAAATTCATTAAAGCGAAGCCAAATTCAAAGAGTTCTCAAAGACCACCAAAAGATCAATTTGTCAAAGGAAATAGTCAAGTGAAATGGTAATTTTTCAAAAAGATAAGTGAATTCCAAAGGGAGTTGTCTTTTCCCAAGGGTGTCCAAATCATCATTTTCCACAAGCTCTAAACCCTAATTTCCTCTTCCATTGAGATATTCTTGGCTATGGAATCAGAGACATCTAAGTAGAGGGGGATTAAGGGAGGTCATCTAAGAAAGTATTAGGCCATTCCAACTCATAAACATCATGTTTCCATCATTTTTCAAGAATTCATTCCAAGGGACAAATTATTTCCCACACATAGGGCCAGTTTTTCTTCAAAGTATGTTTCCAACCAAATAGAGATGAATTTTACAAAAGTGAGAGAGGGTTTTGTCTATCATAGGCCAAGGATGAAAAATATCCTTTTGGTTTTACTCAGGTGTTATGGTTTTGGAGAAATGTCAAAAATAAAGTTTCTAAAAGAGAGTTGTTGCCCTTGGGAAAATCAAATTTTCTCCTATCTGGGGTGTCTCAATGACTTTCTTGATGAGTCAAACGATACCTAGATAGAAAGATATTTCCAATGAGCTATTGTGAGCTCAATTTTGAGTTAAGGAATACCTCCAAATGTTTCCTACAAGATCACACTTTATTTTTTCACCCTCGTTCTCCAATTTTTGACCAGTCTTGGGAGAATTGATTTGTGATGGTCTATAATTGATCATTTGCACTACTTGGTAGGTCCAGTATGTAGCCAACATAGATATATTTCAAACTAGCTATCATGGGCTCAATCTGGACTTCGATAAGGCACTCAAAAGTTGATTTGAAGTCAGCATTGCACACTTCCTTCTAGCGCTACTCACTTGCCCAGAAATCAACAACATGGTCAAACGCGTAGTGCACACTTTCTTGGGGCACTTTTTGAAGAAATGGATACCACCATTGGATGAATAATGACAAATACATCTAAGAAAACCATGTTTCCAGCCTTAATTTACAAAAATTATAGGTGAAGAGGGAAACAAGTAGCAAAAATCATGTTTTTGCCTCATTTTTGGCCCAGGCGCTGTGCATTTGACCAGTCTTGGAAGAATGACATTTTTGAGGGCCAAATAAAGCCGGTTTTAGAAAATAAAGGTATAATTGGAAACTATACATGACAATATTTCCAATGAGCTATTCTAGTCTCAATTTGGACATTGGGAAGGCAATCAAAATCAGCCTGCAAGATGGAGGGCACACTTGACCAATTGCTTGATTTTTAACTGTTTTTCTCCAGATTTGATTTTCATCCTTGAAAATAAATTTTTTATTAATGTAATTGATATTGTAAATGTAATTATTGTATTTTATTGTTACATAGGGGTAAATACATTAGGTTAATACACTTCATCAGGTCGAATGAATCAATTTTAATGTAATTAGGGATGAGTCACTTTGACCACCCTACACTCTAGCTATCAGTTCAAATTTTGGTGGAAATTATCCTCCTCACATGGATTCAACACTTGAGATTGGAAGGAGTTTTTTTTTATGTCTAGATCTTCCATTTCTTCACTCTTTTAAAAGGTTGGACTCAGGTGGATGTTGTACTATTGATCAGAGACACTATTGTATTAGAATTTGGCCAGTTTTAACTATTTCTTTGGTATACATGTGGTATGAGTGTTTAGCATTATTTCTTCTCTGTTATCATTTGTATGATTTTTTTGTAAGCTCACAAACCATTTCATGTCTATTATATGGTAATTTTCAAGTTGATAGGTAGAATACATGTTTTCTCATGCTATGTTTTGGGAAATTTATCATAATTTGTCCATTTTTCTTCAGTGTAGGAAGAATACATCTCCTATGCTCTTCCTAAATCCTTATCAATCTTAAACCATCTCATCAAATCATCTTTTAAGTTCTAATCATCCTGCCTACCTTTCCCCTTTGAATGCCTGCAATCATATCTCATTTTCCTTGACCTAGCCTCTTTGACCTAATATCCTCATCCAACAATAACCACACCAATTCACACAATCAAAACAACCTCTGCACTTTATACCTAGCCTAAAGCCATAATCCATCTGACCCCCTTGGCTATGATTCCTTGAAGAGAGCCCTCTTTGGCTTGGTAGGGCTAGCTACCAAGTGAAATGGTTGGTCTGTGGTTACCTCAGCCGGACTCTTCCTCAACCTTGGAGATCCAGAGGAGTGATAACATTCACCATACTCAACCTCTCTAGTGTTTGATTGTAGAGGAGCCTAGAAGTGCACCTGTGCCTTCTCCATGTCCTCAACAGAAAATATGATGCATATGCTAGGATTTTGAATACCCACAATGTCAGGTAAGCAGAAGGAATCTGATCTCTCTCCTACAAATCCTTCGACTCCTACAGTGACAGGTTCAACTGGCCTAACTAGGTAGCTGAGGTCAGTGTATTGCGATGAGAAGGGCGAGTTTAGAGTGTACCTAAGGCCTTTCTACTCTTCATCTACTCAAATATCCCATCGGCACCGTTTATGTCTGTGGCGAAGGATAAATTTATTAGGAGGTCGTGTTCATTTAGGTTGGAAGCAAAAATTGTTCAGCATTAACATAATTATATTGAGGAAAAATTTAGTTACTAGAAGGCCAATCCCATCAAGTATTGTGACCATGTTTATGAAGATATTGAATCTATCTAGAAGGTTGATTTAGTATCATATGGGTTGAAGTATTCAACCAGGGAAAGATCATTGTTTTTTGAGGTCGTATCCTTAAGTGAAGAGTAGTAGAATTTGTTGAAGGTTCCATTATTTTGGAAGACCAAGATCAACTTCTTCTATAGGTTGATTTGTTTCATTGTTTCCAGATCTATAAGCCAAGTTCAAGAATGCATTTTAAATCTTTAGATCAAGACAATAAGAATCATCATTTTGTCCCTTTTATATCTCTGTTTCATGTGTTCATTACTTTGTCTTCCCATTATTTGACAAAATGTTCATCTCTGAAATGTTTGAAGGAATGCATCAAATAGAGGTTTAAATTTTTGTGAATGAAAACCAACATATTTTAGCTTGGTAACATTACATGATAGTATCATTCTTTATCTTTTGGAATTTCTTAATTCTCTCACTATCCCAGTTAATATCTTAGTCCTTCAACAAATTTGATATGGGTTTGGTAATCTCTACAAAATTTAGTATGTACATCTTGATTAAATTTATTATATCGAATGAAGGTTGCACTAATTTTTTGCTTCTAGGTAATGGGATTTGTTGAATTTCTTCTATCATGGTTGGATCGATCTTGATGACTTCATTTGACACTATGTTCCTAGTGAGCTTTCTTTCATAAACTCTAACCAATGACTTCTTTGGATTCAAGGATATCCTATACTTTTTTTCTTTTCTTTTTTTAAGTCGAAATTCTATTCATCATGTAATTTGTTTGAAGCTTGTTGGAATGTGATAAAAAAAATTCATAATTTTCACCTTGGTTTTACAGTTTTTGGTATTTATTTATAGATATTTATGACAAATCTTGGTGTATTTGGATGATATTTTCAACATCTTAAGGTAATTTTCTTCGATAAACCCTAGGATACATGTTGATTTTTAGTTTTGCAAGACTTCAGAAATGCCATTATGTTTATGTGTGACATAATTAGTTATATTTTTTGCATGCACATGTTGGAGTGTACATCTAAATCAATTGAATCATTTTAGTTAAAATTTTGTTTGGAATATTAACAAACCATAGTGTGACACATTTAATCAATTATGCAAAAATGCCAAGAAAACATAAATCACTATACAACATATCACTAAAAAGAGATAACAAGCATTTATGGAAGCCAAATCTTTATAATGTTTATCAAATTTTCGTTGGCATTGAGAATGTAAAGTCTATTTCTATGATTATTGAGAACTAGGGAACTTTTATAAGCGAATATTTATTCACATAGTGGATGAGTATTTGCCATGTTCTACAAATTTTTCTCCCACTTTTTGTTTTCTTTCCACAGGGTGCCACAAGAGAGCTTAGCCATTTATCTAGCCCTAAAATTCCCATTGTTTCTCTACACCAAGAGAACTTCTCAGAGTTCACAAATTTTGTCAATGCATCTGTAATATTCTTCTAAGTGTCCACCTTTACCAGCAACACCTTTTTGTCTTCTATCATATCCCTCACAAAGTGATACTAAACACCAATGTGCTTTCTCTTTGAATGGTAAGCAGGGTTCTTTGCCAAGAAAATTACACTTTGGCTATCAAAGTCTATCCTTATAGCTCCCTGTACTAACCCCATACTTGAACACAATCTTTTCAACCAAACTGCTTCCTTGCTTGCATGAGTGGCTGCCATGTATTCTACCTCTGTAGTTGATAATGCTACTACAGATTGTTTCTTACTCATCCAACTGATTGCATCTCGAAATAGGTTAAACACATACCCACTCGTATACCTTCTCTGATCTAGAACTCCGGCACAGTCTTCATCAACAAAGCCATGACTATCCAACACTTTGTCCAATCCTGGTCTTCCTTGGTAGCACAAATCATAATCACTAGTGCCACGCAAATACCCGAAAACCCTCTTCACTGTTGTCCAATGCTCCTTCCCTAATTTTGACATAGACTTGCTCAATACTCCCACTGCATGTGCAATGTCTAGTTTAGTATAGACCATCGCATACATTAGGCTCCTAACTGCACTTGCATATGGAACATGGGTCATATCCTCTTCCTCTTCTTGTGTCTTGGGACACTATTCAGTAGATAACTTTACACTTACAGGAATAGGAACCATCACCAGTTTACTATCCTGCATATTAAACCTCTACAATATTGTCTCGACATACTTCCTTTGGTTTAACCAGAGCTTCCTCTTTGCCTGATCTCTTTTAATTTCCATGCAAAAAATATAGTTTGCATCACCAAGATCTTTCATGTCGAATTTGGAGGACAATTGGATCTTCAAATCCTAGATAATTTCTTTTTCATTTCCAACCAGCAACATATCATCCACATACAAGACTAGATAAACAACAGAGTCACCAATTAATTGAATATACACACAGTGATTTGCTTTGCTTTTGGTGAAGCCAAGTCCCGCCATAAATGTATCAAATTTCTGATACCACATACTTCGTGACTGTTTTAACCCATACAGAGACTTATTTAACTTGCATACCAGTTATTTCTTACCCTTCACTGCAAAACCTGCAGGTTGCTTCATGTAGATCTCCTCTTCTAGATCCCCATGAAGAAATGTTGTCTTCACATCCATATGTTATACCTCAAAATCAAAAGCAGCAGCAACAGATAAAAGTAATCTAGTAGAAGTTACCCTGGCAACAAGAGAAAAAATATCACCAAAATCAATTCCCAACACCTAGGAATAACCTTTTGCTTCTAGCCAAGCTTTGTATTTCTCCACCTTTCCTTCTGCATTTTTCTTCTTCTTGAACACCCATTTGCTGCTAATGGATTTCCTTGTAGCCGGAAACTCCACCAGATCCCAAGCCTAATTTTTGTTCAAAGGTGCCATTTCATCAACCATGGCCTCTTTCCAGAGTTTTCCATCCTCTGAATCTACTGTTTCCTACACAGTTCGAGGATCATCATTGGTAATAGATAAAGAAAAATTTTAATAGAAAGTAGATGGAGTATACCTTTCTGGTTGCCTTCTTTCTCGAACTAATCTTCTCACGTCCAGAATTTGTGGCTCTTCATCTTCTAATTCCTCCTCTACTATAGAGTCTGATTCTTCCTCCTTTAGCTCAAACTCTATCTTCTCAGGTTCCTTTGGTTGGACTTCATGTTTAATAACATCTTTCACTTCTCGGAACACCACATCTCGGTTGTTCACAACCTTCCTTGTTACTGGGTTCCAAAGCTTATAACCCTTTAAACCATCCTTATACCCAATAAAGATGCACTTTTCAGCTTTACTATCCAACTTGGTTCATTTCTCCTTTGGAACATGTACATTATGCATCCACATCTAAATTACCCTCAGATGTGAAAGAGAAGGTTTCTTACCAGTCCATACCTCTTGTGGAGTCTTATCTTCCAATGTTGATGAAGGTGATATGTTGACTAGGTAACATGCAGTCTCCACTACCTCTGCCTAGAATTATTGTCCTAACCCGGTATCATTGAGCATGCTTCTTGCCCTTTCCATCAACATCTTGTTCATTCTTTCTACAACTCCATTTTGTTGAGGTGCATATGGAATATTATTCTGTCATGCTATACCACACTTCTTACAAAATTCTTCAAATTCTTTACTGCAAAAATATCTGCCGTTATATGTCCTCAGCACCTTTATCTTCTTCTCTCTCTAGTTTTCCACTAGAGCCTTAAACTCTTTAAACCTGTCAAAGACTTCAGATTTATTCTTAAGGAAATGTATCCATGTATTCATTGAGAAGTCATCTATAAATGATACATAGTACATAGAATTACCCAGTGATGGAACCTTCATAGCTCCAAACACACCACTGTGCACAAGCTCTAATATCTATTTCGCCCTCTTACCACCAGAGGGGAAACTCACCCAATTATGCTTCCCATATACACAATTTTCACAGAAATCAAAATCCAGAGACCTATTACTCATACCTTATACCATACCTTTACCATGAAGTATTTGAAGGCCCTTCTCTCCAATATGTCCAAGCCTTTGATGCCACAACATGGTCTTCTCTCCAGAGACCACTAGATTTTCTACTCCACTTTCAGGAACCACGGAACTGTTGCACCCATCAACAATAGTGCTACCTTGTAGCTTGTATGAAGTTCCAATCCAAACTCCCGGCATCAATACTAGTGCTCCTCGAACCATCTTGTAGATATCCTTCTCAAACACTGTTTTTACACCTACATCATCCAGGTTTCTTACATAAATTATATTTCTGGCCAATGCAGGAATATGTAGAACACCCGGAAGTGTTCTAACCCTTCCACCTTGCAACTTCAACTTTACTTTTCTGAGACCAACAATTCTAGCCTTCCTATTTGATCCGAATTGGATCCTCAAACAACTCCATGACTATTAAAACTTAAGAATGAATGACAGAATTCAAAACCTTGTGAACAACGAGCTATTAGGAAATAACCTCTTGATAATGGTAATTTGTAGCCAGCACAGAGCAACGAGAACCTTCTATCAAAGCACGCTGACCGTTGGTCCATGGGGACTGTGCATGGCGCAAAAATGGTAGTTAGGAAGCCAGGAAACCGTGGAAAAGTGTTAAAACCGAAGGCAGGTCCCGCGCTACAAAATTGGCAGAATATTGAAGGTGTTTTAGGCGGTAAGTAGGTTTGTCAGGAGAACGAGTGATTCCATACGTTGATTGATGTGTGTTCGACGGATGAGAGAGAAAACCGCTCTCATCATGGGCTAATGTTTGAGAAAGTCAACCGCGTGATAAGAGTGATAACTATAGGATCTCGAGGCCCCAGATCTAACGGTAGAGGTTGCGCCCAATGGGAACTCGGATTTAGAGGGAGAATTAAGCTACGACATATAAAGGTTTGAAGTCTAATTTGGCTGCTAAGCTGGTGGATGAATCATTTCACAAAGTAATAGAAATAATGAAGCGTCGAGGAAGAGATGGTGCTCATTTCGTGAATGGACAAGTGGCCACCTCCCTATGAGATATTACATAGTGGCGATGATGCAGAGGCATGGAATTCCAAGTGAACAACAATAAGTGATTCGAAGAGATGGAAGAGGAAGCGAACAATCATGAGACATATTTGCTTTACGCCATGGACAAACAGAGAATAGTGAGAAGTAGAAGGAACAAGGAGATAGAAGAAATAAAAGAGAGAGGAAGCAAGAAGTAGAGAACATAGAGTCGTGCTGACCTGTAGAGCTAATGCATAATCGAGTAGACAGAAAGCTTGAGAGGTTCAAGCAATCCCTGAGAGGATATTTTTCGGGAACTGAGTACCGAATTGGACTCGTCCCATTAAGACCAGTTGAGGTCGAGACTTGGTAAGGGGGAGTCTGTGCACTCTAGTGGCTTGGGGAATCTAAGAACCACCCTACCAAGCATCATCTGTTCTAGGAGACTCCAATTGAGCTCCTAATTGTAAAAACTCCACTTAAAGACACAATAAAAGAAGGCCACCACTAAAAGCTGGACTGGAGACATAGCCCAGGAGGATTGGGTGAACTCCTTATTAATTGTTGTGTTTTTCTTTTGCTTGTTGTGTTTCTCTTACTCTTTTCCATTTTCCTGTGATTTTGTATTTTGCAATCTTATCGATATGTTGCCTAAGATAACATAGACACACACCAACACATGAGTCTGTAATACCTTCATTCATTAACTAATTAACTGATATCACTCACAAGTGATTTTCAGATTAAGTGGTATGAGAGCTTTAGGTTGTTAGGGTTAGACAAGCTTGTGTTGGATTTAGCTGTTGAATGCTAACTAGATCAAAGCTTAAATTAGGAGAAGGAGAGTTGGTCGAAACTAATCCTGAAATTGGGAGAGTCTATCCTCAGAAGACAATGTTAGAGGAAGGTTCTATCAGGCCAAACCCTCAATTCATAGATAGTTTCCTAGTCATAAGGTCCATGGTAGAGGAAATGTACAAGGATTTTAGAAAACATAAGGATGAAGATTCATCAGGCTCCAAACAAGATAAAGGAGAAGAAGAGTCTCTTATCCATGACCACTCAAAAGGCAAAGGGAAAGAAGAAGACTTTCTCACACCTCCTAATAGCCCTGAACATAAAAAGAATACATCTTTGATTAAACTAGATGTTAAATTTGATTTACCAATATATGATGGAGAGTTGAATGCAGAAAAGTTGGACAATTGGATTAGACAAATTGATGTTTATTGCAGAGTGCAGAGTATCGATTCAGACAAGAGCAAGATTCAGCTGGCAAGCCTACGCCTTGGAGGCACTGGCTTGGTTTGGTGGGAATTTAGGACCCAAGTTGACATGAAGAGACATGGTAAGACTATTTATGTCTGGAGTGAATTCATTTCTGCAATCAAAAAGTAGTTTTATCCATTTTCCTACATGCAGCAAACCATGATGAGCTAGCAAACTCTTTGACACTTGAAAGGGAAAAGTGCACAAGGTTACACCCAAGAATTTAGGAAGAGAGCATTGATTCTAGGAATGTCATTAGACTCACTTGAGATTTTGTTGAAGTACATCGGTGGTCTACATAGCTACATGAGGCACACTATCCTCATGTTTAATCCCACTAGTATAGATGAGGATTTTGTTCAAGATACTCATCTAGAAGCTAGAGGAAAGAATGGAAATCTAGAAGTTAGGGGATCATCCCAACCCACTATAAGCAATAATAAGGAGAAAATAAGACATAAATGGAAAGCAAGGAAGGCTAACACTGCACAGAAAAGAAAGGCTTCATTCACTCACTGTAAGAAGGATGGGCATGATGATGAGCACTATTGGATTCTTCATCTAGAGCTAAGACCAAAGAAGTTTGAGGGAAAAAATAAGAAGACTTTTGCACCTATTCAAATAGATTTGGGGTTGGACTCAAGAGATGAAACAACCATTGTAGCCATAGGTATAAAAGGTAAGAATTCTGATGCATCTAATAGTAATTTTGCACAATCTAATATTGACGAAGAAAATGAGAGAAAAAGACATGAGCTTTTCCATATTCAAGTTATTACCAAACATAAAAATATTGATACTTTGTTTGATAGTGGCTCACAAGTAAATTTAGTTTCTGAAGCAATTGTAAAGAATTTCGGATTACTGACTACACCTCACAAGAAACCATACCCATTAAGATGGTTAAATGATAAATCACAAGTACAAGTGACTAGACAATACAAACTCAAGTTTTCTTTTGGGTCAACATTTGTAGATGAGGTTGAGTTAGACATAATTCCTTCGGATATATGTGGAATTGTTTTATGAAGTTCTTACTTGTATGACAAAAAAGCTATCTTCTATAGAGCTGAGAACAAGTATCTACTCATTAAAGATGGAATCGAATACTTTGCCAGAGCTCATCAGCTCAAGAATAATTATACTCTCATAAACTCAGGGCAGATGAAACAAATGATAAATTCATGCAAACAATTCTTACTGATGGCTGTAAAGGAAAAGAAACTTGATAAAACCAATGTATTTGAGGGTTGTAATGCTAAACAACAAGCTGATTTAGAAAAAGTTGTTTCAGAGTATGATATATTGTTTCAAGAACCTAAAGGTCTGCCACCCAGAAAGGAAATAGGGCATGAAATTAATCTACAGCAAGATGCTCCATTGCCTAACATTGGAATGTACAAGTTGTCTACTTTAGAGAATGTAGAAATCAAGAATCAGGTGCAGGAGTTTCTTGGGAAGGGGTTCATCAGACCCAACACATCACCATGTGGGTCACCAATCATTTTGGTGAGAAATAAATATGGCTCATGGAGAATGTGCATTGATTACCAAGCACTGAATAAGATAACAATCAAAAATTGTTATCCCCTTCCTCACATAGATGATCATTTGGATCAATTGAAAGGAGTTGTTTATTTTTCCAAGTTAGACTTGCATAGTGGATATCATCAAGTCGGAGTTGCAGAATGAGATGCATGGAAGACTGCTTTCAAGACAAAGAAAGGATTGTATGAGTGGTTGGTTATGCCCTTTGGCTTAACTAATGCTCCTGCTATTTTCATGAGATTAATGAATGATGTACTCAGACCTTTTCTTGATGATTTTGTTATTGTGTATCTGGATGACATTCTTATATTTAGCAAAACATGGGAAGAACATCTAAAGATGTTAAGTAGACACTAGATGTTTTGAAAAGAGAAAAACTTTATGTTAAACTCTCAAAATGTGAATTTGGCAAAACATCTTTGAATGATTTGGGACATATAGTAGGGGGTGTTGAATTGAAGATAGATCCCTCTAAGGTGGTAGGCATTGTAAACTGGCCTAAACCCAAATATGCTACAGAAGTTAGGAGATTCTTAGGAGCAACACAATATTGCAGAAAGTTCATTTCTAACTTTTCCTTAATTGCAGCTCCCTTACATGCTTTAACAGGATTGAACAAGGTGTTTTAGTGGGGAGGTAAACAGCATAAAGCCTTCGACACCTTGAAAGAAAAGATTAGTACAACACTAGTACTAGCATTGCCTAATCTTCAAAGACCATTTGAGATCCAAATGGATGCTAGTGACTATGCCATGCGAGCAGTGTTGACACATCATGGTAAGCCCATATGTTATCATTCTGAGACATTTAATTTTGCAGTAGTTAACTATCCCACATATGATAAAGAATTGTATTCACTAGTACAAAGTGTGAAAAAGTGGAAACATTACTTAATGGCCAAAGAGATAGTAATACATACTGATCATCAACCACTTCAATATCTACACTCCCAAATTCAATATCTACACTCGCAAACTAAGTTGTAGCAATCAAGACACTATAGATGGATGGGTTTTCTACAAAAGTTTCATTTAGTCATCATATATAAAAAGGGCATGCACAATAAAGTTTCAGATATGTTATCTAGACCCATTATAAATGCATCTTATATACTTAAGCATAATTCTGTGTTACATGAGAGCTACATTGAACAATATGCTCAAGATATAGACTTTAAATATGTATATGCAACTTTAAGTCAAGGCAAATGAGTAGAAGAATTGGATTATCATGTAAAGGATCAACTCCTATATCATTGTGGGAAGTTATGCATTCCACAAACTGAAAGAGTAAAGATAATTTGAGAAGCACACACTTCTCTATTATCAGGTCACTTTGGGGTAAGTAAAATAGTTGCACAGCTACAAATATTTTGTTATTGGCAAAAAATGAACGAGACAATTTCTAGATATGTAAGAGGGTGTACTATGTGTGTTAAAAGCAAGCCGAGCAATAGAAAACTAGGCTTGTGCACTCCATTACCAGTTCCTTCTCACCCTTGGGAAAGTGTTTCCATGGATTTTGTTGGAGGACTACCTAAATCTAGGAAAGGTCATGATTATCTGTATGTTGTTTTGGATAGGTTCAACAAAATGTGTATTTTGATATCTTGTAATAAACAAATTATAGCTGAACGAACTACAAAAATATTCTTTCAACATGTATGGGTTCATTTTGGATTACCCACTTCCACTGTATCTGATCGAGACACCTGATTTGTGGGGAAGTTTTGGTCAAGTTTGTGGGAACTGATGGACACCAAACTGAAGAAAAGCATAACTTTCCATCCACAAACCGATGGCCAGACCCAATTAGTCAACAGGACAGTGATCCAGTTTCTCAGGGGATATTGCAGTAAGCATCCTAAGCTTTGGAATGAAAATTTGTGTTATGTGTAGCATGCTTACAACTGAGCCAAACATTCTTTTACATAGTGATCTCCTTTTGAGACCTGTTTTGGTTTCACGCCAAGGTCTCCTTTGGATTTTATCTTTGGTAAGGACACAATAGTTGAGGGACACAACGATGTGGATAGGGCAACTAGGTTCATTGAACAAATCCAAGAGATTCACCTGGTAGTATAGGAACAACTGGAAAATAGCGAGGCCAAATATAAGGCAAGGCATGACAAGAATTGGATGGAGCATAGTTTCCAAGTTGGTGATCAAGTCTAGCTGTATATCAGCAAGGACAAAATGCAAGGTGAAGGTAAAAAGCTAAAACCTATCAAGTATGGACCTTTCAAGATACTTGAGAAAATTGGTGAGAATGCTTTTCACCTCGATCTACCAGCTTACATGCACATCTACTCAGTCATGAATGCAGATAGCTTGAGATTCTTTGAACCTTCATTAATTGAGGATCCCAAAGAGCAGAGTCAATTGCCTTCTATTAATAACTTGTTACCTGAATATCTTAATGAATTGTAGGAAGACATAGTTATGGACAGGAAGGTGAGGACATCAAGCAGGGGAGATGTTGAGTACCTCAGAATTGGACTCAAGGGTTCAAAGTCGAGTAGTGAAAAATGGATAGAGAATGGAAAAGTGAGACAATTGTACCCTCACTTAGTCGATGCTTGAAAACCAACTTTTGGTGGTCCAAAAGCTTTTTCAGTGGGAAGGTCGTCTTCTGAATAGGATCCTCAAACAACTCCATGACTGTTAAAACTTAAGAATGAATGATAGACTTCAAAACCTTGTGAACAACAAGCTATTCGGAAATAACCTATGGATAATGGTAATTTGTAGTCAGCACAGAGCAACGAGGACCTTGGGTCAAAGCACGCTGACCGTTGGCCCATGGGGACTGTGCATGGCACAAAAATTCATATACCTAGATAAATAATGATACTAAAATACTATTGTAATAACATCACTGAGAAAAGAAAAAATATATATATTTAATAATTTACAAGTGCAATAAAGGAGAATATACATCTAAAATGAAGGAAACTATACACTCAGATATCTAATAAAAGACTAGGTTTTGGAAAATATTACATTATCTAATCGTAAGTATATTTAAGAGCAAGAAGTGTCAAAACCAAGAGTTCCATAGTGAAATTTATGGAAAGAGAAGTAATCCTTATATGTAGGGTCGTCTATGTTTTCAAGATGTAGACTATGTCTATATTGAATAGCCCAGTGAAACATAATTGGACATAATACATGAAATAATGAATGATATATATATATGGCAGTTAGTAAACGAAGAAACTATGGGAAAAGTGCTAAATCGAAGGTGGGTCCCACACTGCAAAACCAACAGAATATCGGAGGTGTTTCAGGCGGTAAGCGGGTTTGTTAGGAGAACGAGTGATTCGATACGTTGATTAACACATGTTCGATGAATGAGAGAGAAAATCGCTCTCATCATAGGCTAACATTCGATCAAGTCAATCGCATGATAAGAGCAATAACCGTAGGATCTGGAGGCCCCATATCTAACGGCGGAGGTTGCACTCGATGGAAACCCGAATTCGGAGGGAGAATTAAGCTATGGCATGTAAAGGTTTGAAGTCTGTTTTGACTGTTGAGATGGAGTATGAATCATTCCACAAAGTAACCAAAATAAGGAACTATTGAGGAAGAGCTAGCACTTAGTTCGTGAAGGGACAAGTGGCCACCTCCCTGTGAGACATTACACAATGGCGGTGATGCGGAGGTGGGTAATTCTAAGCGAACAATAGCAGGTGATTCGAAGAGATGGAAGAGGAAGTGAATAGTCATGAGACAAATTGGCTTTAAGCCACGAACAGACAGAGAACAATGGGAAGCAGAAGGAATAAGGAGACAGAAGAAGCAAAACAGAGAGGAAGCAAGAAGTAGAGAACAGAGAGCCGAGCTAACCTACAGAGCTAAGGAAGCATCGAGCAGACATAAGGGTTGAGAGGTTCAAGTAATCCCTGAGAGGATATCTGTCAGGAACTGAGTACCAAATTGGACTTATCCCATTAAGACTAGTTGTGGTTGAGACTTGGTAAGGGGGAGTCTGTGCACTCTAGTGGCTTGGGGAATCCAAGAACCACCCTACCAAGTATCATATGTTCCAGGAGACTCCAATTGAGCTCCTCATTGTAAAAACTCTACTTAAAGATGCAATAAAAGAAGGCCACCACTGAAAGCTAGATCAGAGACATAGCCCAAGAGGATTAGGTGAAATCCCTATTAATTGTTGTGTTTTGCTTTTTCTATGTTTCTCTTACTATTTTCCATTTTCTAGTGTTTGTGTATTTTTGCAATCTTATTGATTTGTTGCCTAAGATAACATAGACACACACTAGCACAGGAGTCTATAATACCTTCATTCATTAACTAATTAATTGAGGTCACTCACAAGTGATTTTCAGATCACTATCATCCCCTAAGAAGACATCACCACCATCATATTTCTCATACTTGTAGAACCACTCTCTATCGGGAGTGAAGTGAAAGGATGCACTTGAGTCAACCAACCATGCCTCGTGACCTATATGTGTACTTGAAGAAGCCAAGTACACATCCCCACCTTCATCTGAGGTGGCTTTCACCTCTACAGAAGGAGCATTATTAGATCCCTTTCCTTTGTCAGGAGCTTTAGATTTACAGTCCCTTTTGTAGTGCCCTTCTCTTTCAGATTTCCAGCACACCACCTTTACAGCTTTTCCTGGAGATTTAGATCTCCCTCTAGATTTAGATCTTGATGACTTATTTTTGTTTTTTTTTGGGGACCATCCTCGTACAAACAAGGCATCACCATTCTGTCTCTCCATATTTTTCTGTCTCATCTCCTCCATCAGCAAGGATGAAACCATTTCATCAAACTACAAGGCAGTTGCATTGCTACCTATTGCAGTAACCAAACTATCCCACAAATCTGGTAGAGAACACAACAAACTAATGCACTTATCTTCATCTGAAATTTTGATATCAATAGATGATAACTGACTTACCACATTAATAGACGCATTTAGATGCTCTGTCACTGAGTCTCCATCTTTCATCGTCAGGTTATACAATTTTTTCCATAGGAGTAGTTTATTCATCGGAGACTTAGATTGGTAAAAAGTCGCTAACTTGTCCCACAAAGCCTTCACCGTAACTTCCCCTAATACATTCAACAATACTGAATCAGAGGCACACGATCGTATTGTGCTCTTTGCCTTCTAATCCAACTTCTTCCATTCTTCATCAGAGTATCCTATTGATTTAGTACCTGGATCTAACATGATCCACTGATCTTTATCCACCAACAGATCCTCCATTTTGAGTTTCCTCAACTCAAAACTCTGACCATTAAATTTCTCAATCTCTATCTTTCCATGGCTCGCCATCTTCTTTTACCACTAGAATTGATCCTGCAGATCTCCCACTAAACGGGGTCTACCACAGGCCTGAGCAAAACCCCTCAGCAACAAAGGCGTCCCCTTGAAGCCAAAACAACTCTGATACCATATGTAGGTTTTAACCCCGTACAAAAATTACCTGCATGTGAATTCTAAAAACACAGAAAATAAACATTGTGAGAGCATAACACATAAAACACATATACACAGAGATTTTCCCCTAGATCCCAAAACCGGGACTACCATCTTGATTTTTCATTGTGTTCCTTTCAATGTTACAATACATATTTATACATGCCGAAGAATCCAATACCATGGAACGAAAACCACAGTGTCCAAAACCATGGACCAAAACCATCGCATCCAAAACCATGTGTGAAAATCATGCACAAAACCATAGATAGGTACGTGGGCTAATCGTGGAAAGAATAACACAACCCAACACTTTTACCATCTTTTCCCTATTAAGATCTTTCAATAGAGAACACTTCAAGGGCCCCTACAAGGAAAACATCTTAGGATACTTAGGTCAATTTTACATGATTTACTTGAGGGAAGTAGAGCCAAGTTTATGATATATTTTTTGGGGTTTTTATGGTTAAAACACACTTTGATATTGATAAAATTTCTCTACTAAAATCTAGATTGTAAAATGAAACAAAATGGGTAAAAAAAGAGAATAATTTTTGGATTTTATGATTAACAAGGGAAGAATACTAGTACCTTGATCTATTATGGGCACATTATAGCAAAAACTAGCACCTAGCGAAAATCTGTGATGTCTTGAAGAGAGCAAGAGTATATGCAAATGATGTTATTACATAAAATGTCTTTCAGGCAATCCAACCTTGTTGTGAAACATCACTACCTTTGAAATTAGTTATGATGAGCTCAATGGAAAATGATATGCAAAGTACAAAGTACAAAACACATCTGACCTTATTGGCTTGATTTTGTGTTTATCATCATATAAAGCACACACCTGACAATCAAGTAGAAGAAGATGGTATTAATGGCCTGATATTTGAGAAGAATGACATTCTACAATGAAGATAACTTATTCTTAGCCATGAATATAGTGTCTTACCTTGAATCAAATGCTTTGTGAGCTGAAAAAATCACAGAGGAGCTTTGTGATAGGTGATTATGAGTTGCCTAAAGGTACTCTTAGTAAGTAGTGAACTCAAGCTAGTGCTGGAAAGAATTATTAACAAGTTATTGTACTGATAGTTTCTTTATTCAAATGCTTTAGCTTGAGTTTGTGCAAGATTATCAAGGCATTTTAAAACAATACTTTAGCCATATAGTAAAAATTTCTATTGACCTAGTGACGAAGTCACTGCATTGCCAATGTCATCCATTTTATTTTGAATATCGTCTAATTGAGATGATATAGTGCTAGCCATTTTAATGATTTGATTTTGTTTTTGTGAAGTTAATTTTTGAAGGAACCCTATGTATTCTCCTAATATTACACATAACTTTTGAAGATAAACCATACTAGTATCCATAGTCTTATGCATATCAAACTAATGTTCTTGCAGCTTAAATTTAGTGCCAATTATCTGATGAGATTTCTCAAAAAAAAATGGAATTGCACTGATCTATAACATTTATGATTTTATATTCTACAACCTTTAAATTTGAGCCAGTAGTTCTACTTGAGAATCAATAGAGTCTAGGGAATTATGGTTTTCGTTAGAGTACTCAAATAGAGAAACTGACTATTGCTCTATTTTATCCAATTTGTTCACTACCCGGTGGACGAATGACATTAACTCATTCATAATCCTTTATGTATCTTTCTTGAATGCATTTATCTGCAAATGATGGCACATGGCATTTGTGTTGATGAAGAAGGCCAAGTACACTGTGTGTACATAATTATCTAATCCCTTGAGACAGTTGAGCATAAGAGTTGAAGTGCAGCTTTGTGAAAGCGGGCGCCTGCTAGATTTTCTATAAACGTAGTCAAACATATACCATGTGAGTCATGATTTCTTCTCCTCATCATACATGATATGTTTGTATGGAAACAATTGACTGTAAGCCTTCTGCAAACGTGAATTGGATAGTAACACTTTAACTTTATCCACTAATATTTTCCTTGAATTGTCTACCAACTCACCCTTGATATTGTCAAGTGCCTCAATATCAAACTCACTACCATATGGATGTTGATATTCATTCGTAGTACTGCCTGTTCTCTTACTGTCAGAGTTATCGTCATCATTGTAGTATGATGAAAATAACCAACCCCGTGAATGATCCTTGTAAAATCTTGTGTATGTTATGTTCAATATTCTTGCTATCTCTATCGAGGCCATATGTAATCTCCCCAACCACCCCTTGATTACGCCACTCAAACAACCCTTGAGTTTTACCTTCTCACTCAAAACCGTCGGAAAAAATTAAACCAAGGCTAAATATATATTGACCAAATACATGTAACAAATTTCACTGTTCCCATGCATAACTAGAAATGTTAACATAATTTAACCGCAATACACAAATTGAGCTTAATTAACCACAAAATTAGAGAACCATATGTAAATGCAATGGAATATACATAAAAATAGTTCTCAAATACTTATTTTTGAATGATTTCGGATGGCTGCAGGCTTGTGACATTCCTCTTAACCATAGACCTTGTGGTTCGTAAATTATAAACCGCGGGTCACCCCTGCGTTGGGGCTCTAGGCATCAGGGAAAATTTTAGGGGCTAATATTCGCCCATGGACTAATTTTCTATAGTTTTTCCAAAAAAAAGATTTGCTAATTTCCATTTTTTTTGTAAAAATGATTCGCCTAATTTTTATAGAATGAAATTATTTTACCCTAAATATCACCAAAAAATTATATATAGACTATATAAAAATATTGAAAGTTTGAATATTTTTATAAAAATATCTCCAAACATTTTATAGATTTCATATTATGGACTAATGGGATTTACCAAGGTTTCTAAACTTTAAGATAAATTTCCATTCTTAAAATTTTCCCCGCTAGGCACCCTCCAGGCCAAGCTAAGGTCAAAGATGCTAACCTGTTGTGCTATTCAACAACCCCCCATTTATTGATATAATAGCCAATATTCTATTAATAAATGGGTACCCTTGATGAAATCCTTCAAAAATAAATTTAGCACTTAGACACTTTCTTTTAAGCCTTTTTAAGAATAAAGCAAGATATCAATAACCTTTCTAGTTTTCAAAACCCTTTGAAAACTGGCAATTTTTGCCTTTTGACATACCACTAAACCAAGTGTGTCAAAATCCTTGATAACAAGAAAAACCCACGAATTGCTATCTAGAGGATCACCACACCTAACTGAAATATCATTGGGCTTTTCATGTTAAACTAAGACCTATGACATTTCCTATTTAATAAAGCCCATATCGCAATCGCACATCGGAGCTCATAAAGGTTGCAAACCCACAAAGCAAGTTGAAATATGTGAAATTCAATATCGTGATAGGACAAGTAAACCTTACTACATCGCATCAAGATACTTAAAAAGGACTAAATCTTACGAACCACGTGATCTTGCAAAATGCACTAGAGGGCGAGAACTTATAGAATCCAATGTCATAAATGGTACTTAAATACTCCATGTAGTGAAAATTCTTTATAAGGTAATTACTCTTTCCAACAAACTACACTAAGTAAAAATAATATACTACTTATCGCACATCTCACATCCCACTGAATCCTAAAGAAATTTGAGAAAGCGCACAGACAAATATGTGATAATGTGACTTGTGATATTGCATCACAATCACAAAATCAACATTCTCCCAACTTAATTCCATCACCTTAAAAGCTTTCCTTCCTATTTTGTGATGTGGTACATTAATGAGAAATAAAGGCAGTGATAAGATACCATTAGTGGCTATTTAATATAGGTTAATGGAGATTATGTTAAAAAGCGACTCGACGTGATACAATATCTTTTCATCTGTGTTTGATTAAAACTCCATTCTTGTCACCTTTTCAAGTTATCTGTATCATTCATCCCCATTGTCATTCTTACTTTTGTTTATCCAATAACTTCCTCTTTGCTCCATTTTAGGAAAAATCCGCAAGGAACATTATTAAAAGCAATAGGAAAGAAGGGAAAGGCAACTACGTTAAAGAAATTAGAAATGGTTCCTCTTTTCTCCAATACTACATGTAGCAGAGACAGAGGAACTACAACCTAGGAGGCCATGTACCACTTGTTAGAAGAGGAGCACCCTAGGCCACTAGAAATAAAGGCCACTATAGATTCACAGGAGTTGTTTGATGCCTCCTATTTGGAGATGAAATGATATTTCCTACATTGCATAGCTGCATGACCAAAGGTAATCCCATATATCGACATGGTCAAATGGGTAATTGACAAGGTGGACATTGTAGACCGAACATTCAAGAATCACAAGCAAGAGTTCATGGGGCCTTCTTCAGCAAACAACCTACGACTCATGTACCAATTACTAGAGCCACATAAACTCTAGAATAAACAGTTCCTTGAGAAATTTGCCAAGGAAAATGGAGACCAAGTAGATGTCATGTAAACCTAGAAAACAAACGAAGGAAAGCTCAAACGAGATAAAATGGGTATGTACTCTACGACATACGTTTCTCCGCCTCCTAGTTTTTGTAGTAACAATGCTATGTAGATTGTTTAGTAAACACGATAGCACTATTTTTTCCTTGGATGGATCCCATTGATAGATGCAATAATGAATGCAACAATAATGAACTCGGCCCAAATTCTATCATGACAATTTGGCTAAGGCTATTATAGAATATAGAAGGAAGAGAAATTCTTCTCTAAGAGTGTTTTGCCCCTTTCTCATAAGTGCTTTGTAGTGGATGCAATCTGTTTTAGTTCTAAATTTCTATATATGGGATGTAAGTGGACTGTATAGGCCCCACTTCCCATCCATATGTACCAAACAATTTTGTGGGAATCCAAATTTCACCGCCATTTTTATAAAATTTGTTGAGTTATGTTACCCATCTATAAAGAAGTGTACAATAGAACTACCCCTAGGTTTTCTAAAGAGGATGAGATATGTATATTCCTAGTAGCTAGATGGTTTGGGGAAGAAACCTTTACCTACATAAGAGTATTCGGGATCATCACTTCTCCGCATGTTCTCCCGTATTACGTCCCCAAAAAATTAATGGCCAAAGAAATAGCATACCAAACAGCGGGGGAAGGTCAATTAAGAAGAGAACTAAAACAGTAGATGAAGGCCATTTGGCCTACATTCCCATTACAATGTGGTGCATTTGTGCTACATTATTTTAGACATGCATGCAAACAATCAGATATTATTAAATCTCTGAAATTAGCTACACTTTTGGGAAGCCAATATGACCCAAATGACACTGTTAACAATTTTATTACTATGGTAAAAGTAAAGCCATTCACCCACGAAGGGGACGCCTTTGATGACTTCTTCCTACAGGAAGAAACATATTCACAAGTGTTGCATTTCGCATCGGAATGTTTAAACCCAAATGATCTTCAGGCTCTCCATGTATATAGGGAAAAAATATTATTGAAGGTCCCATTAGACCTATTGCAGATAGAATCAATAAGGGAGCCAACTCCCAGAGTAAGCTTGGAGGACAGCTCCAAAGAAAACTCTGAAGAAGATACCCAAGAGATATTTATGCATGAGTCAAAGCACTCAGAGCAACAGCCTCAAAATGGAGGAGGAAACATAAATAAAGAGTCCGAGAAGGACACAACTAGAACTATAGAAGAGACGATGGAGCAAACCTCAACAAAGAAACAAGAAGAAATTGTCTCTACATCAACTCGGTAAGGTAAAAGCCCAATTATTGACTTGAAACAAGAATGGGAATAGTTCAACAAAAAGCTTCACAGAGATTCAAACCCTGAGAAAATATCTGAGATACAGACTCCTAAGCAACCCAACACAAGTCAAATCTAGAAATGACACAGGAAGGAGTTAAGTGCACTCACAATGTTGAAATCGTTCATGTTACTCCTACTTTAGTAATTGTTTTGAGAGTTGAATAAATACCTCCACTATATGTATTTATATTCCTACCCAAAAATTTGTATTCAAGAGATATAGGAAGAAAGAAAGTTGGATGTTGTAACTTTTACAACTTTTAAAAATGAACCAATGGACATCATTTTGAAGGACTCACCCATGGACCCATCTGAAAATCTTACAAAATTGTCGCAATATGCAGGGGCCTATGCCACAACAACTATTGAAAAAGTGACAGAGGTCCAAATACTGCTTAAGGAAAAAGAACAAAGAATTATGTTGTTAGAACAACAATTAGCTCAGGAAAAATCCAATCAATAAGTAGAATTACAAGTAGCCTAGCTCCAATAGGAATTTGAACAAATGAGAATACAACATCAGGCTAGCTTAGTAGAAAGAGATGCATGGATACAAGCCATGACATATAATTTTAAGGATAATTGATAAATCGATGAGTTCATAAAGGAAGCACTCAGTCTTAATTCCAAACTAATGCAGCAGAAGGAAGAATTTTGCTAGAAGATCTCGCAGATAAGTCCATAGTATGAAACCAGGGATCAACTAACAAACCAAGTCATTGGCATGAGATTTGAGTATAATTAAATCCATAAAAGGATTTCTGACTTTATCACATGGCAAGAATCAGTGGATGGGAGAAAGGCTGAAATACCCTAGTTGGAAGAATCTCATAAAAACACCTTGCTCACATATTGGGATTCTTGATTGAAATAGGTGGAAAGGGCTACAAAGATAGCACCGACAACAACAAACAACATAATTGAAGCCATCAATGAAAATATTCATGGTGCCAATCTGGTTAAGGAATGTATACCAAGATTTCTTCCAAATGTCAAACAGTTAGAACAACAGTGGAGACAGGAAGCACAAGAAAAGGAGGAGGAAATTAGATAGCTAAGCAAGCACAATTGGGAAGCATACTGGCAGTTTTTAGTGAAACCATACAGTCAGAGGATGACTTTAAGGTGCTTAAGAACCTCAACACAAAAGATGGTGCCAACACTAATAGAAACTATATTTTTGGGGTAGTTAAAATCTGTGATCGACCAACTAACCCAGCTCAAGCCAATGACTGATATTTGTGATCTTAGAGATCAAGTCCAAAGGAGTTAGTCATTTAATTTATTTTTCTTTTAGTTTTATTTTTTCATATTCTGAGGAAGGTCATTTAAACTTCCTTAACTATTTTTTGTAATAATATATTCTAGGACCTATAGTTTAGTATTCAAACCCCTCTCATGCATTTAGAGAGGGGTCCAGAAATTTTATCAGAAACATTCTTCGAAACATTCCACTTTTGTACCTTCTAGGAGGTTCTGATGGAATGAACGAAACATGATCTATTTTCTTTCAAATATCTAGTATGCTCCACTAAAATGCACTTTTGTACTCTTAGAATGTGTTGGATTGATTGATATTGGGTTAGTATTGTTGAAGCACATGAGCAAGACTCATCATATATGATAATTTTATATTATGATCTTGTTTTATTTATGTACTCAGGAAACACTTATCCTTTAAGTTGTTTTATTTTTGAAAGTCTGAATTACATTTTAGCATTATTACACTTTTTTATGATGTTAGCTCTAACTCTATTCTGAATACATGAACGATTGTGTATGTGATATATATTTCACAATCATTTTGTCTAACAATTTATCCAAAATGATTACTGTTAAATGATTTCACTTCTTATTGTAGTTGAATGATCTTTATTACCAATTGTTGTAAGACATCGTTGTAGATTGCATATTGTATTTAATTCCCAAGTATATTTATAGTTGAATAGTGTTAAATTAGGATATATGCATGTGTTTATTAGTTATATTAGAGTACACTTAGCTCAATAATTTTCTCGTTACATCATATATCACCTCGCCAACACTATCAAAATATTTTTTGGGAAATTGGTCCCATTATCCCCAGTCGGAGCCACTACACTAAATGGAAAAGGAGCTGCCAACCAAGGTCCAGACTAGGTGGTTTTCCCCCATGTTGTCACAATGATTTTTGAGGCTTCAACCTTTTGGCACGCTAAAAGGACAACCTAACTATGAATGGAAAATAAATTCAAATCAATAGGCCATTCTAAGAGTAAAAGCCCCTCACCATCTCCTCCAACTTCTCGACCCCATTCTAAATCTCCAAATCCTAAGTGAGAAGTTGTAAAGAAACCCTTAGAATCCACTACTGCGATCTCAAAGAAGCCATATCACTCTTCTTCTATAAAAACCTCTGAATTCTAGTCTTTGATCTGTAAGTTGCAGGGGATTTCAATATCTCAAGAAGAATGTGAGTTATCCCAAGCTAGTGTTTCTTCTTAGTTTCCCTCCTCTCAAAGGTTAACTAGATCACAGAGTGAAAAATTTGGGATCCCCCCATTTGAATTCCCTCTAGCAAATCAAAAGAGATCTAATAAGATTAAACTTGAATCCCATAGTGAGGTTCTCTCATCATCACCTCAAACACCCACATTCATTCCATCCACTTCATTACAAAATCAACCATTCGCCTCACAACTCTAGATCGTGGTTGACACAAGTACTAGAGAACAAACCTCCTCTACCCAATCACCTTCAACTACCAGACCATATTCTTCTACACATATACCTATGATGGCTCAAATACCATGGACAAATCCAGGAGCTATTCAGATGGTGGGACCCTTACATCCTTTTTCTGCCCATCCAGAAAAGTGGTTACCAAAGTTCAATCCTGATGATGGACTACCAGCTGAAGAACACATAAAAAACTTTATGTTGTCCATAAATCTCAACAAAGTAGTAGAAGAAGATATTTTTGTAATATTATTCCCGTATACCTTAAAGGATTAGCAGGAACGTGGTATTTTTCATTATCATCTAGTTCCATTAATAGTTGGGATGCCTTTCAAGAGAAATTCTTAACCAATTTTGGAGATGACTGATCAACAACTACTCTTATCAATGCTCTCTCCAATTTGAAAGCTGAACCAAAAAAACCCATTAAGGACTTTAATTCATGTTTTAATAAGTTATTGAATAAAATTGCAACATCATCCAAGCCCAACGATGAACTCCAGAATGAATGGTACATTTTTGCTCTTCCCTCAAACACAACTACTTTTGTTGATAGAGCTGCCAAATCAACTTTGGCAAAAAATATGAAAGAATCCATAGATGTAGAAAAATGAATTTTAGCCGTAGATAAGAAGAATGCATTACAGGAATGAAAATCAAAGAAATTAACTTTTAGGGATGAATCTAAAAAAAAACCACCTAAATATCCTTTTGATCTTGAAGGTCTACAAAAGGTCCTTAAAGCCATGTCCAATGAAATCATTGATATCAAGAAACAAGTAGTAGAGACTTCTTCAAGGAAACCTTTCAGAACATACAAAATAAACCCTACCTCTGATCCTAAGCCTCCAAGTACCATATCATACACAAAGTCAGATGCAGAGGAAGAAGAAGTCTCAACGGTTGAAGAACAAAAAGATGATGAAGAAGTAGTTGAGTTATAAGTAATGTGGGATTTTATTCTCCCTAATGAAGAAACACAAGAATAATTACCTATCGCAAGCAAGAGTAGAAGCCCTATTTATTTTCCACAAATAAATCCAAAGAATAAGGCATCAACCCTGGCTCCCAAAGACAAAGCAATAGGTAAGAAATCTTCATCTAAATCCACTCAAACCACTACTCCTCAAACAAATTCTTCACCTTCATCTAAGACCCTGTCAGTCTCTAATGAAATGGAGTACAACATTGTTGAAGATATGAAAAAGACTAGGGAAAACATTACATTTCATGATCTTAGCAAGTTAAAACATCAACATAAACTATTTCTCAAAGATCTAAAAGCAGTCCCTACTTCTCCTCTTCCCCCTGCTGTAATCTCGCAAGCTGATCAAGAAACGGGAAGGCCTCCTACTACCTCATTAGATAGATTCAGTCCTACTAATATTGCTCTAATAGGAGGAAGATCCAAATCCCATATGCCTCCATTTCTTTTGACTTTTGAATTTTTTAACAAAAATATACACAATTGTTTAGTTGATTCTGGAGCTTCATCCAACATTCTACCAAGGACAGTTTGTGCGAAATTAAATGTGGAGCCCCAAAAATCTGTTGTTTGAATTGTGCAGTTAGACCGATTTCAAGTCCAAGTTATAGGAGAAACCAATCAAGTAACTATTAGACTATCATCAAACCCAAAAGTGTGTCAAGTCATTGACATCCTTGTGGCTGATATCCCCGAATTCTATGGCCTAATCCTTAGTAGAGATTGGTCAGAAAAGCTTGAAGGCTATTTCACAACCGATTGGTCCCACATGTGGCTTCCCTATGATGGTAAGTCGAATCAAATAAGGGTTGACTGAGAGAAACATAAAAAGTATATCATCACAGAATTAGAGGGGGAAATCGAACCAGTCACATAAAATAGCAATATCATTGGAAATTACTAAGTCGAATTATTTCTAGGAAATTTTAATGCAAATACTTCAGCATTCTTAGAAAATTATGTTATATCGCAAATTGAAAATTATTCTCAAACAGATGCTTCGAAGTGCATAAATTTTGTAGATATACTTGTAGTTAGCTCTTTATTTTGGAAATTATTTTTTGATAGATCGAAATCTAATAATGGAGCTAGAGTAGGATGCATATTAGTTAGCCCAAAAGGGGAAAAAACTATGTTAGCATGCATGGTTGAATTGAAATGCAAAAACAACATTGTTGAATACGAAGAATTGGTTCAAGGGATGTATAAAGCCAACGACCTTGATATCAAATATCTTCAAGTATTTGGAGATTCAGAAATTGTGATAAAACATGTAAGAAATACTATACACTGTCTGTCTCGACATTTGAAACATTATCAATCGTTAGTCCAGGACCTCACTTCTCATTTTACAACGTTTAATATTTTCCCTATCCCAAGACTCCAAAATGCAAGTGTTGATCTCTTGGCTAATGTTGCATCCAAGCTCATTCCACCAGGAGATTATAGCCCCGGTCGCTTTTCTATTGAATTAATTTTTAGGCCCTATATTCCTGACAATATCACCAATTGGTGAGTCTTTAATAATGATCTAGATATTATAAGTTTTCTAACATCTAAAGGCTCTTGTGACGACTAGATAAGAAACAACTATGAATTCCATACCTAAGTTTGTAGTTAAGCTTGAAGACTTATATGATCTTAAGGACAGGTTAAAAAGACCCACTAACTCAAAACTTCAAATTTCAACTTTGAGGTTTGAACTAGTTAATCTTGGACCTGACCTTAACCTTCAAAATACCAATCTAGGACTTGGTCTTAAACCAGATCAAAAATCAACCTTCATTCATTTGTTGAATAAATACAAGAATGTATTTTCTTGGAACTATGAATACCTTAAGACATATGACACTTCCATCATTCAACATACCATTCCCATGATATCTGATGAAAAACTAGTGCAACAAAAGCTAAGAAAGATTCACCCGAATTTAGAAAATCAGATCAAATCTAAATTGAATAAGATGCTTAAAGCCAAAATATTCTTTCCTGTTAGGCATTCAAGGTGCGTTTCCAACTTTGTTCCGGTAAGAAAAAAAATGGTGATATTAGAATATGTATACACTTTCGCAATCTCAAAAAATCTTGTTAGAAGGACAACTTCCCATTACCCCCTATGGAACAGATACTACAATCAGTTGCAAGATCAAAACTAATGTATTTTCTTGTTGGATTTTCAGGTTATAATCAGATTCTAGTACATCTAGATGATCAGCTAAAGACTACATTTCGAACCAAATACATTTCGAACCAAATGGGGCACCTATGCCTATCAAACGATGTCATTTGGATTAATCAATGTTAGTGCCACATTTCAGAGAGCCATGGACATAGCTTTCAAATGGTTGGCGAATAAAGTAGTGGTAATCTATTTAGATGATATAATTGTGTACTCAAAAAAGCGTAGTAATCATTTAAAGGATTTAAAGAAAATCTTTGAGTGTTGTCAGAGGTATGGAATTTCTCTCAATCCCAAGAAATATATTTTTTTTAAAATGAAGGAAAGCTCCTTGGATTTATTGTATCCAAAGGAGGAATTCACATTGATCTTGATAGGATAAGAGGAATTTCTGAAGTCGTTTTACCTCATAATAGTAAATCCATGCAATTTTTCCTAGGTCAGATAAATTTTGTCAAAAGATTTGTCCCTGACTTTTCACGAATTGTTCTACCTCTCCAATTGATGATTAAGAAAAATTATGTTTTTAAATGTGGACATAATAAGCATGAAGCCTTTGATTTTATTAAACAAGAAACCATAAATGCTCCCTCATTAGCTACCCCGAATTTTTCTAATCATCTCATTTTATATACCTTTGCTTCTGAGAAATCATATGCAGCCATATTAACATAGGTCAATGATGACAAATTCGAAGCACCAATTTCTTGCTTTAGCTCCAATTTGTAGGGGGCGCAATTAAACTATTCAGATGTTCAAAAACAAGCTTTCACTGTTTTCAAATTAGTAAAACATTTCAGACCCTTTCTCCTCAAAACTCACACCAAGGTAGTAGTCCCATTCTCAATAGCGAGAAATTTATTAATACAAAGAGATGTAGATGAGAAAAGGGAAAATTGGGTAACAACACTGCAAGAATATGACGTTGATATCAAACCAGCCAAAATTGTAAAAGGTCAAGATTTTTGCAAAATATTAGTAGGAGCACCCAACTTACTAGCACTACGAGATTCAGGCGATGATATACAAGTATATGAGGTAAGTATCAACAAAACTAAATCCAAATATGTTGATATCATCTTTATTTTGAAAAATGGGTATGCCCTTATGCAACTAAGTTACAAAAGAAAAAGCGTTTTGAGATTAAAAGCTAGATAATATCAAATCATCAATAATGTGTTGTTTAGATTAAATTATGACTTTATTTTTCTTAGAATTCTTGAAAAATCTGAGGCAAAAAAGGTTTTGTAGAAACTCCATGCTGAACTAGCTGGTGGATATTTTGGAGGGGACACAACCACACATAAAATCCTGAATGCTGGTTATTATTAACCAACGTTATTCAAAGATGCACATGAATATGTAAGGAAACATAAAATTTGTCAAACATTTGTTGGGAGACAAAGGAAACCCACAGTACCATTGCAGTCGGTCAACATTGAACAACCATTTGAACAATGGGGATTGGACATAGTAGGTGAGATCATTCCTCACTCCTCAAAGTAGCATAAATATATCCTTATAACTACTAATTACTTCACAAAATAGGTGGAAGCAATTCCACTTAAGGCAACCAATTCTGATAACATCATTAAATGTATTGACCAATTTATTATTACTAGATTTGGTCTACCATATGCCCTCATGTATGTTATAGCACCATTTACCACTCTTGGTAGATCTCATGTTCTAGTTATGGCCTAGGGAAACCCTTCCTTGCATACTTGGTCCAAAGTCTAAAAAATTGTGTTTTATTTCCTATACGCTACTTTGCCCTGTGATAAAAGCATGTACATGGGGGTCATCATATACCCAACCCACGTACATATGTTAAAACACTTAAAAATAATAAATTTTCTTAATTTCGGGTAGAGTTCACTGGTTTTGCCTATTACTCACCTCCTATAACCCGTGGGCCAACTATTTCCCAACTAAAAAAACTAATTTGGAGAAGTATAAATAAACCTCCATGGGAAGGCCTTAAGGGAGAAGAAATGAGATATTGATATTATTGTTCATTTATCCCTGATGGAGTCTGACGAAATCCATGTGCCTCCTACACTTCCCAAAGCTTTAGGAAACCATTGTTTCCTCTTCGATATATCCTTCATCCTTCTTGCGATATCCTTGTGTATGATGACGGATGAAGATTTCAGAGGACTGGAAAGGACGGATCCAGAGGAAGGTTCCACTTGAAGCTAGAGGAATACTAAGGTTCTAGTTTTTCATCTTTCTTGTAGCTTACATCAATAAATAAATGATGTTATTTTCCTGATATTAAACATGTTTATGCATTGATATATATTCTGATTTATTTGCAAATCTTATATTAATGAATAATTGTTCAATCATTTATGTGATCTAATGTATATATCATGAATATGCTTTACATTTCTATTGTTGTATATGATTTTTTTGAATAATTTACAGCTTTCAAAGGCATCAGGAGAAGCAAAATGTTTGCACCTTGTGGGATCTACCCAAATGTAGGACCTCCAGGTAAGGACACTTCTTCCCAGTTCAATAGAATAAGCATTTAGATTGTTCGTCTTAGCATTTCTTGCTACTGTTTTCCCTCTTCTCTGGTGGGGTTTCCATCCCAAGACCCCAGGGTGTTCTCACTCACAATAGTGTTGGATAATACATCTTATTTTATAGGAAATGCTATGACAAAAATTTCTCTTAAAAGAGGTTTTAAACCTAAATACAGTGCTAACTATTATCCTCAGGGAGATGGCTTGGCCGAATATACAAACAAAAATCTCATAACAATCATCAATTGAACCATTGATCAAAGTCAGAAAAGCTGGCACAAATCTTTAAAATTTTCTCTATTGGCAAATATAATAACACAGAAGGCCTCAATAGGCGCTTCTCCTTTTAATTTGGTATATGGGAAAGAAGTTACCTTCCCTACAAATGTAGTTATTCCCTCTATAACCATCATTCAATTTATTGTTGAAACCCATTCCTCTTCTATGAAATTAAGACAATTACAAATCCTCAAACTAGAAGAAGAAAGGGAAAATGGAAAAATCACACATCCACATCATCAAAAGTTAGTCAAATCTTTGTTTGATGTGAATTCTATAAGTTCAAATCCTTTTAGCTTGGAGACCTGGTATTGAAATGGGATAAAGAACACAAGGAAAAAGGTAAGCATACCAAATTCCAAAGAATGTGACATGGCCCATTTTAGATTGTGGAACAAATAGGCCCATCAACCTTTTTATTGTAAGATTTACTAGGAAGAGAGATTCTCTGCCTGTTAATGGACAGATTCTAAAAAAATATTTTTCATAGACGATAATCTCTTATATTTCTTGTATACTATTTCTATACTTATTAGGAAAAAAAAATTAGTAGCATTTACTTTCGTCCTTTACAATAATAATCTCTTTTATATTTAACTTTTCGCTTGTATAAGTAGATATTGTTGAGAAGATGATTTTTACATTTGAAACGTAAGCTAAGTTCTATTAATCTAAAATTGATTGTCCTCTACTAAAATTACTCGTCCTTTGATAAACCTCAACTTTGTAAAGAAACATTTTTTCTACCATCAGCTAATAAAAGTATCTATAACAAAGCAAGGACTCCCTACAATGAAGCATCTTTAACTCTATAATTGTGATACAAAAACTCTTAAGGATTCAATGATTCTCCCCATCTAGTGTTGGGAGCGGGATACCCCAAGGTCAAACATTTTGTGGTTGTGGAGCGCGAAGGTGTTATGTGTCAAAAAGGGTAGTCTACCCTTGGTTTTGTAAAGTAAAGTCGGTTGTAAGAGACCTACTCATGGTCCACGAACCATGGGATTGTATAAAAGGAGCTAAGCTCTAAGTAGTTTACAAAGAGGAATCGAACATGGAATAAGGTCATAGCTTTGAAGCAAGAAGTCTAAGTCTTGAATCATAGTGTAGATAGAGGCTCTATAGTTGAGTGCGCAGAGGCCTAGGGTAGAAGTATGCAGCTGATTGCGCGGACCCCTGCAGTTATGTGCGCAAGGTTAATAGAGTCTGTAACACTTGGAAGATATTAATAAAAGAAGTTATTCTGCAATTTATGTGTATTTGTTCTATTTATGGGTATGGATGTTTTGTGTATGAATTTCCTTTATTATGCTTATATGATGCGTGAATGAATGCAATTACATTGAATAATTGAACGCAAATATGAATATCTTCTTACGCAGTAATAACTTCAAGTATTTAACAAGATAAGCAAATCACTTAGGATAATTGAGGAATCTGCACGACACGTTGCCATAGTAGCGTGAAAGTACCTGAGCCATAGGTTAGGGCTTCATGAAGGTTTCTTGTATAAATTTGTAAATGTATTGAGGGCTGGAATAAAGGGTTTGTCTTACAAGCCCTAGAGTGAGACCACTTGTGAAAAGACAGGGATAGAAGAAATCAAATGACATCACAACCATCTCAGGGCACAGAAACTTGGTTCTAACCTCCCCCCATACTACTTCCGATGAGACTTCATTCTGCGCTCTGCGGGCTAATGCCGAAAGGGCTTGTAGTGTAGGGATTTGTTTCGCTAATTAATGCTGAACTTGGGTCAAGCCCCCTCAAGACATCAACTGGTTCCATTGGAGGTAGCAGAATCTGCATAAGAGATGTGTGATGTCATATCACTAGAATCAAAATAAGAAGGATATTGGAGACTAGTTGGATAGAAAGATCCATGAATTTGAGGCATTAGAGAATAGAAATCCACAACTGACAAAAGAATAGTGGCTGGAAATATACCTATATACAGAGATCCATGAGATCTTTTTATGCTCCTTCCCTATTGAGCTATATTAGTGGATCACGAAGCTAGCAGGTAACCAAGGAAGGTGGAAACTTTACGGTCCTATTGTGTGAACCCAAAAGCTAGTGCAAAAGTTAGAAGCAACGGAGGATAATATTGCCCGTGTTATCGATCATTGGCTTGATCGTGTCATAGGAGGATTTTTTTACTGAATTCATGGTCGACACCTCAGTTAGCTATAGCAAGGCAGAGCGATTATTTTTCAATGGACCACAAGGTAAGTACGTAAAATATTTGAAAACATAGATTAAAATGCTATTGTTTGAAAAATGGGTTATGAAACTACCTGGATGTTCGGGACTATGCGAAGCAGAAAAACTTACAGGAATGAAGGAAAAAAGGGTCCAAAGTATAGTCCCCTGATTTCACCTCCTTGAGGTTACGAAGAATGGATAGTGAAGGTTTCTCCATGAAGTACTATTTGGTTAATAAGAAAAGGATTCCCATCAATACCACCTCTACCCACACCACTTCCAACTTCACCACCCTCACCTCCAACTTCACCCGTACCACCTCCACCTCCACCGCAGTTTAGTATGGCAAATACAGTGAAGTTGCATTTGTTCAAAGTATTTGGAAATAAAGACCCAGACCAATTTTGGTTTATGAGGGCTATATGGGAAGATGAAGGTGTTACAGATGATCATATAGAGAAGGTGACACTAGTTAGTGTTTTGTAAGATTGCGTGCTAACCTAGTATATTAGTTACTCTAATGATAACTTGAATGTTGGAGTAGCAAACATCTAGGAAACACTAAATAGGGAATTTAGTGGGCCTAAATCTGAGGCGCAGTCGACTGTGGGATTCAAAGAGATCGCAATGAAACCAGGCAAGACCCCTTGGGAACTAGACCAGAGGATGAAATGTATAATCTGTGAAGCCAACATGAATTTGGCAGATGGAAAACATCACGAGTCATTTGTGGCTTTGCTAATACCACATTTAAGGAGTGCGCTATTGCAACAGAAGGTAACAACTCAAGAAGAGGCCTTGGAGATTTCCATGAGACTACAAGAAACTTTGATGCAAGATCCTAATATAGGAGTTCAATAGATCAATGCGCAATTGAAGAATTTGTGCCTTGAGTGGCAAAGTTTGAAGCAGGACAGGACGGTTCGACCAGAGGTATGCAAGGAGTTATGGTGCTTGAAATGCAAGAGTGAGGGTCATGACAAAGACCATTGCCCGGTCTTTGAAAACTACATTGCAGGAGGATGACCAATGCCTTTGAGGCCAGAAAATCAAGCAGGACCTAGTGCGAGGCCTGCATTATGGTGTATTATCCACTAGGTAGCTAAAAAACATGCCATGAATAACTGTCACTTGTTACAGAAGTTGTACAGACATTTCAACAACTGTTCTACAATTTTTGTAGGTCAGTAGGGCATGATGAGTGTAGTTGCAAGAGCTATGAACTGATGATGGAAAAAACTCCCACCTATAGTGTTTAGGTTAAAATTTGGCCCCTTGACCAGAGCATAGGGATGGCACAGATAGGATTTCAGGGGCGCAAAAGAGGTCGAGGTGGAGGGGGACCTAGTAGAGGTCGAGAATAGTTGATTTGCTACAATTAAGGAGGATGAGGACACTATGCCTACAATTGCACTAATCCAACACATCCCTCGTACAAGTATTGAACACTATTTGATCATGAAACGGAAGAATATCCTACGTTGATAGCTAGGATACATGATAAAGGGGTGCTAGCACCTCTGCCGACCCAGAACCTATAGATGATGAGTTCTGAGCTACGTGAGGAAGATCCAAATGTAAATATAGTAGTGGAATCGTGATAGGAGATGACAGGGAAAACAACCAGAAGATAGTACATGGGTTCACAAAGCCCCAGAAAAGGAGGCTAAGTTCAATTTGGAGTGCACTCATGAATCCTTCATGGAAGCTAAGAAGAGCTTCGCTGAGGCCTCCACCTTAGGAAGGAAGGATAAGCCTGAACAAGAGATAGACCCCTCTATGCTCACAATTTTCCTAGAAGCCTGTATGAAGTTATTGCATGATAGTAAGGCTATGAAAGGTTTTCAAGAACTCATCAATAGATGCACTGGAAGCACATCAGGTGAGCCATGCATAGTATGAAATATTGGCAAGCATAAAATAAGGATGGTATGGGAGATGAGACTGACTGAACAGATAGGAGAGTATGAAATGGATTAGGTCATTTTGGACCTCGGGTCAGATGTGAATGTCCTACCAAAATAGACTTGGGAGTGAATGGGGAGACCTACACTACAATGGTGAGTCAACAGAAGATCATCCCCGTGCGGCAGCTGTAGGGGGTGACTGTGGATATTGAGGGAGCGAGTGAACCACCTAAATTTGATGTAATAGAGATAGTGGATGAAAGCAATCCCTATCCCCCGCTCTTGGGAATTGACTAGGCTACTGATATTAACAGGGTAATCAATTTGAAGAAGTGAAATATGATCTTTGAGAAGAAATTGTTGCGTGTAATAGTACCTCTCAATCCTATCGAAGGATCACAATATATTGAACCTGTTCACGATTATGACAATGATGATGACCTAGAATATATCTATAAGATAATAGCGCAAGACCAAGATTGGGTGAATCCCACTACAGATGGATGGATTACATGGGATCGTGAGAGTTC
Source organism: Pinus taeda (assembly GCA_000404065.3). Lineage (NCBI taxonomy): Eukaryota > Viridiplantae > Streptophyta > Pinopsida > Pinales > Pinaceae > Pinus > Pinus taeda. The sequence goes on from APFE030780585.1 coordinate 77,667, forward strand.
TTGCACTTCGGACTACGATGAAGAAATAGAATGCTGGCAGAATCGATTACATGAAGTAACTACACTGAATTACCACATGATGACCCAGTCGCTACATTGTGTGTCATGAAAGGTAAGAAATCTGCCTACTTATGATGGTCTTAATGAGGTAGATATCTTTTTTAGATGCATTTGAAAGGGAGGTACCATAAAAGTAGTGTTTCTAGGGCTTGGACTCGACATTATGCACTATGCCTGCAAGATGGTGGGGTACGCACAAGGGAAGATTTGATGATTGGTGCGAATGTAGGAGGATGATGAGAACATGATTTGGGAAGCCTAAGATGTGACTAATAGACAAGTATGATGGGAAGAATGATCCACACATGCATCTGGCCAAATGGACCTAGGCTCATGGAGAAAAGCCCCAACCTAAGTGGGTGCACATATTCTCTCATACCTTGGATGTTATCCCAATGAATTGGTATATAGAAACAAAGCTTCACCATGGAATAGGAGAATGGGATATCCTGCGTGAAGGATTCATGATGACATTCAGTTTTGAGGACAGGTTTGACAGTATTGATGAAACGCTACAAGAAGTGGAAGCAGCAATATTTAGGATACCGTAGGATCCTTTAGACTTGACTCAGCCTAAATGGGCTACTCAGCTGAGCGGCATGCTAGAATTTTATAATGTAAGTGCTGAAGAAGAGGACAAGGATCTGTGGAAGATTAACATTTAAGAAACATAAGGTCACCATGAGGTTCAAGGACCATAGACTAAGAACCCTAATATAACTGCGTCGTTGAAAACGAAACAAGTGAACCTTGGTACGGAGGCAAAACCCAAATTTGTGAAGACTGGAGACTATTGGGATGAAAAGACAATAGATAAGGTCACTGAACTACTCCATGAATACCAAGACTTATTCCCTGCCAATTTTATGGATCTGAAAGGAATAATCGGGGACATAGGAATGATGAAGATCATGTTAAATCTCGATATGAAGCTAGTTAAGGAAAGGTCTTGTCATCTCAATCCAAAATATAAGGAAAAGTTTCACTTAGAGCTAGAGAAGATGCTTGTGTAGGCATCATTGAGCCTATGGAAGAATCTGATTGGGTAAGCCCAATGGTGGTGCAAGAGAAGAAGCAGAAGGATGAGAGAAGGATATGTGTGGATCTTATAAAACTGAATGATGCTTGTATGCATGATCCTTTCCCGACTCTATCCACGGATGAAGTGTTGGACAATGTAGGTAGCCAAGAAGCATATTCCTTCACTGATGGGTTCTTTGTGTACCACCAAATCAAAATCACGCGGAAGGATAGGAGCAAGAAAACTTTCGCAACTGAGTGTGATTATTTTCAATACACTATAATGCTATTTGGATTGAAGAATGCGCCTGTAATATTTTCGTGCATGGTTGTTGTGGACTTCAAGGAATTTATTCATAGTTCCTGGAGGTATATTTTGATGACTGGGCTGTATTTGGTTTGCAGATAAGGACTGATGGTATACCCTATGAAGATCACAATGATACTAAACTTGGAAGTGCCAAGGAGTGTGAAATAGCTACGTTCTACTCTAGGACATATGGGATATTACATAAAGTTTATAAAAAGCTATGTCTAGATCACCATGCCTATGAAGAAATTGTTGAAGAAGCATGTCACATTCTGCTGGAACAATGACTATAAGAAGACCTTGGATATATTGAAAGAAAATATGGTTACTGCGCTGATTCTAGTCTTCCTTGATTGGAAGAAAGAGTTTCATGTACATGTCGATGTGTCATGTATAGCACTGGGAGCAGTAATGACACAGGATGGTGGAGAAGGCTTGGACCATCCTACCGCATTCACAAGCAACAGATTATCTAAAGCAGAGAAAAACTATTCTACCACTGAGTGCGAGGGGCTAGTTATGGTGTATGCACTCTAGAAGTATAGGCACTACTTGCTAGGAGGCCATTTTGAGATGTATACGGATCACTCCACACTAAAGTACTTCATTAGTAAGCTTGTGTTGGGGGGGAAATATGTAGATGGCTCTTATTGTTCCAAGATTATGATTTTGAAGTTGTTGTGAAGTCTGGATGATTGAACGTGGGACCAGACCATCTATCATGCACGGAAACATGAGAGGAACCTACTAACTTGGAAGAAGGATTGCTTGACACATAGATATTTGCAGTGTGTATCGTGGATGGTCATTTTGAGGATATAATCCACTTCCTAAAAACAGGAACTGCGCAAGAAGGATACACTATCGAAGGAAATAAGGGATTAGTGGTGCACGTGACCGATTTCTCTATCATTGCTGGACATCTATACAAGATGGGGACTAATGAGATATTACAATGGTATGTATGCGGGGAGATCCACCGCACAGTAAATTTTATGTGCAGGGTTATCACGGCCAACCCTTCATCAATATTCAAAAGCATATTGCAAGGCATGTGATGTATGTCAAAGAATGGGTAGGCCATCGTGAAGGGATGAAATTCCTTTGAAACCACAAATGACATTGCAACCATTCAAGAAGTGGGCGATAGATTTTGTAGGACCCATTCAGCCACAAGGGAAGTCAGGAACAAGGTACATTATCACTGTGATGGAGTATTTGATTCGTTGGGAAAAAGCGCATCTGATGAAGGATTGCATGGGCATGACAACCGCAAAGTTCCTATTTGAGCATGTACTGACACAATTTGGATGTCAAAAGATCTTGATGAGTGATCAGGGTACGCACTTCTTGAATGAGACAATCAGTGCACTAATGGAGGAATTTCAGGTATATCACCAGAAGAGCACTTTATCACCCATAGGCTAATGAGACAGTGGAGGCATTCAGCAAAGTGCTCAAAAATGCATTGACCAAGGTTTGTAATGCTCAGTGAAGTGATTGGGACCTACACATCCTTGTAGTATTGTGGGCTTATCGAATGACATACAAGAAGTTGATGGGACAAACCCATTTTAGGCTTGTCAATGATGTGGAAGTTGTAATGCCTATGGAATATATCGTGCCTAGTCTGTGCATAGCAACACTCATAGGTATGATGGATCGCAAAGCCCTGGAGGAGAGGCTTGTGTAGCTAGATGAGCTCGAAGAAGAAATATTTTTGGCTAGATTTCACCAATAGGTCGAAAAGCAACGCAAAAAGGCATGGCATGATAGACACATCAAGTTGTGCACATTTAAGGTAAATGACCTAGTTTTGTTATATGATAGTAAGTTTGATAAATTTCAAGGGAAATTTAGGATGCACTGGTTATGGCCTTATGTTATTAAGGAGATTACTGATGGAGGAGTGGTATAGCTAGTCAAGTTAAGAGAAGAACCCTTTCCAGGAAAGGTGAATGGCAGTCGCTTGAAGCGATACACCGACATTCCAGCTATGTGACTAAATGAAAGTACTATAGTCTTAGCACTCCAGGTAGCTAAAAGGAGGTGCGGGACTATAAACTACACTACCCGAGGCGGGGAGCTGTACGATTGGAAGATGGTGTGAAGCACAGACATGTCACTAGGTCTGCGATAGCATGGAGGGAGCTGCACTATGTAGGGAGAAATCATGCAGGTTGGATGGAAAGTGACTGTTAAAGTAACTGTTCATGAAAAGGAAGTAGAAGTGAGGCCAAATGGAGTGAGTGGCCAACATTTAAGACAAAATTTATGGCTTATATCCTTGAAAATATGCTACCAATCTAGAATTAATGAACCAATTTTGGGTGGAGTGGTCGGATTTGTATTCAAAATTCCCTATAAATTACAAGTGCTGCCTAGCAAAAAACACTTGGCATTTGGAGAATTGAGTTGTTGCATTTTTAGGTGCACATAAACTATGAATTCTTTCAATATTTGATAGTGAGTCTGGTGTTTGAACAATATTTAAAGGAGGCACAAGCACTAGTGAATAGCGTCATGTTGACCCGCGTAGAAGCTATGAACACTGAAGGAGTGGCAGTCGAGGAAAACGTGTAGGAAATTGATCTGGGGGCCAAAGTAGCGGCCCCGGAAGTGGCCAAAGTATTGGTGGAGGTACCTAAATCCCCAAGAACACTGAGACCGAAGCCAACCCCAACCAAGGAGACCATGAAGGACAAGAAGGGAAAGTAGCCTATCATACCAGTGTGTGCATTGCCAAGATGAAACCCACTAAAGCCCACTGCCCAGGAGAAAGGCAAGGCTATAAACACTGAAGAGGAGGATATCGAAGACATCCCCATGGATGATGAGGATGTGGGAGTGGAACTAGAGGAGGTTCAAGCCTAGGGTGTGGACCCTATTACACAATTTTTAGAGCATGTCCCTCCATGCAAGCCTATGTCCAAGGTCCTTAAGGAAATTCATGAAGCTAATACTCCCCTGCAAACTCCTCTACTACCAAATGAAATCGCTTTTGATGGTCTGCGTCTAGAACAGGTGCCGATATTGAAGCTTGAAGACTGGGACTTGGTGAACCATGAGAAGTTCCTGCACCTAGCGACTGAACAGCTAATGCACCACATTATAGACACAAATATGGGGGTGGCTACACTAGAGCCATGGAGGTGGCTTAGGGTAGTAGAGAAGGCAGGATTACTCAACTTGCTTTAGGTGCTGCACTATAACCATATTGTCGTGACAATGTTGGTCATCAAGTAGTTGTTGTGCTTGGTGCATGATGGGTGTCTATGGTTGGAGGAGCCGATACCCATCATCGAAATGTGGTGGCACAGGTAGGAAAGGAGGAAGGAAAATAGATAAGTGGCGCAGAGCGGGGCTCTGACAAAGGTGTGTGGTCACCTTCACCTGAGACTGAAGAGGAGGACACAGAGCAGCACGGCATGGAACCTCAAGAGACATTTGCCCGCATTAAACACCCAAGAGAGCTAGAAGAGGGAGGGTCTAGAAAGAAATCCAATGAAGCCAAGACCTTGCTGGACCCTATCACACTGATGGAGGGTGACTTATATGACATCAGTGACATAGTTAGAGATGTCACCATGGAGGCCCTAAAACAATTTTAGTAGCAACAGCAAATCATCCTAGGGCCCATCTAGACTACGCTGCAAGAGTTGTAGACCCACACGTTGCAAGCTGGTATGCTGTCCACGAACTTGGCTATCGGCACATCAAAGGTTGCCAATATGCTATGCACGGAGGCTTCTAGTGCGATAGTGTTGTTATATGGAGCATCGACCATGGAAAATGAGGCTAACAAGCCCACTATCAGTGCCTTGAAGGGCATTGGACTCAACCTGGCAGTGCTTCCGCACGAAGCACTCCACCTCTTGTAGGATGGAGTAATTGCAGAGCTGAGGGCCCGCAAGCACTGTGCCCTCCAAGTGATCAGTGAACAGAAGATAAACAATGAGAAGATGGCCCTATAAAGGAATGCTGCCATCATTATTGAGGCTGAGGCAACTAGCTAGAGAAAGAAGATCATACAAGTCATGGAGGATGCCTGCAAAATGGTCTCAGAGATGGCCATTCTAGAGGAGGAGCCAATCAAGCTCTGCATCCGCAAATTTGCCACAGGGGTGCATGACACTCTAAAAGAGATGGCACGGGTTCAATTGGAGTTGAACCTATAGATTATAGAGCTTTAGTTGAGGGCCCAGCTTTTAACACCATTAGAGGTAAAGGAACAGCTGGCGGCCACTGTCACAGAAGCAGTTGTGGTGGTGGAGAGTGCAATAGTCGACTGCACACGATTGTTTGAACAATCGTTTGAGGTCCTGACTAACTTGCGGGAGGACCCAAACATCTAGAGGCTAGAGATGGAAGTGCACAAACTCCAACAGTGATATGATGAAGTTAAGGGCATAGCATGAACCGTCGCACTGACATAGAGGTTAGCTAAGCTATAAGAAGCCAAGAAGCTAAAGGACAGGTGGACACATCACTGAACAAGGAAGCAGTGTTGAAGGCGTGACTAAAGCCCTAGCTGGAGGAAGCTTACATAGCCATAGGAAGCATTGAAGACAAGTTTGCGACTTTGCAAGTGACGCATCGACAGCTTGAGGCTGACAGCGTAGGGTAGTAACCAAGAAAACAATTGAAGATGTGAAGCAGGAATAAGCTTAGTGCACAGCCAAAGTTGCGATCATTAGGGTCGAGCTAAACAGGATTTGTGCAAAGATCTCCACACCGACTGAGTGACTCGAGGGCAACTCATGATGTTTGTGTTGGGGGCTTGTTTGGAGCAGGATACCCTAAGGGCATTTTTGGGGCTAAAAGCCCATGTTAAGTCAATTTTTGTAATATAATTGTAAAGACTCTACATTTTTTTGTCGCAAAGTGCGAAGGTTTTATGTACCAAAAAGGGTAGTCTACCCTTAGTTTTGTAAAGTAAATTTGGCTTTAAGAGACCTACCCATGGTCTGTGGACCATGGGATTGTATAAAAGGAGCTAAGCTCTAAGTAGTTTACATAAAGGAATCAAACATGGAATAAGTTCATAGCTTTGAAGCGAGAAGTCTAAGTCTTGGGTTGTAGTGTAGATAGAGGCTTTGCAGCTGAGTGCATAGAGTCCTAGGGTAGAAGTTTGCAGTTGAGTGAGTGAACCCCTGTAGCTGTGTGCGTAGGGCGAATAGAGTCTGTAACACTTGGAAGATATTAAGAAAAGGAGTTATTCTACAATTTATGTGTATTTGTTTTGTTGATGGGTTTGGATATTTTGTGTATGAATTTCCTTTATTATGCTTATATGATGTGCAAATAAATGTAATTAGATTGAATAATTGAATGCAAATATGAATATTTGCTTATGCGGTAATAACTTCAAGTATTTAACAAGATAAGAAAATCACTTAGGATAATTGAGGAATCTGCATAGCACACTGCCATACCAATGTGAAAGTACTTGAGCCACAAGTTAGGGTTACGCAAAGGTTGATCGTATACTTTCACGAAGGTACTGAAGGTCGGAATAGAGGGTTTATCTTACAAGCCCTAAAGGGAGACCACCTGCGTGAAGGCAGGGATAGAAGAAATCAAACGACATCACAACCATCTCAAGGTGCAAAAACTTGGTTCCAACATCCCCCCATACTGCTTCGGGTGAGACTTCAGTCTGCGCTCCGCAAGCTGGTGCCGAAAGGGCCAATAGTGTAGGGATTTGTTTGGATAATTAATGTTGAACCTTGGTCAAACCCCCTTAAGCCAACATCTAGTAAGCTTTCACTTTTTAGAGTGTAATTCTAAAATATGCTTAAAACTTAAAGGATAAGAGGTCTCATCAAGAGCTGACTTACCATGATCATAGGGAAGTAACAAGATGACATTACCAATACAGAATAACAAAATAGGGTAATGTCTTGAGATTAAGTTAATCAAAAGACAAGGTGACTCATCATGAGCTAGCTTTTTTAGTTAAAGTTACAACTAGTGAATGGCATTGTCAATTTTGGCCACCAAACCAAGACAATGAGCTTTAAGATGAAACTGAAAATTTTATGAAAAAGGAATTGCTTAGAAAAAAATGGGAAAGAAAGTAAGTTTATGGATTTGAATTTATCTTTAAAGGTTGTACTCTCATCTAGATCGCACATGGAATAATTGTTGGTTAAAATGTAACCCTGTCGAGGCTATGGATGCCTGCAGGCAGCATAGGCTCTACCTCTGACAACTGAGTACATCTAAAAGCTAATTTGCAAGAGCCCCTTTTTTTATCTTTAAAACCATGTAATCATTGATGTAGACAAGGAAATTTTCGTATTGAAGAGGATAATCACATGGATGATATTTAGGTAGATTTTGTTTTTATTCCTCATAGAAATGTTACTTATCTTATATTTCAGGTATTTTTATTTTCTGAACTACCTTTATGTTGGAAATTTTTAGAAATTTCAAATAACTGTCTGAGATAACTGGTTCTTCCAGCAAATCTCCAATTGTTGTGCTATTCAACAATCCCCCATTTATTGATATAATAGTCGACATTCTATTAATAAATGAGGACCCTTGATAAAATCCTTCAAAAAGAAATTGAGCACTTAGACACTTTCTTTTAAGTATTTTTAAGAATAAAGCAAGATATCACGTCAAAACCCTTTGAAAACTAGCAATTTTCACTCTTTCACATACCATTAAACCAAGTGTGTCAAAAGCCTTGATAACAAGCAAAACCCATGAATTGTGATCTAAAGGATCACCATGCCTAACTTAAATATCATTGGGATTTTCATGTTAAGCTAAGACCTGTGACAATTCCTATTTAATAAAGCCCATATCACAATCGTACATTGGCACTCATAAAGGATGCAAACCCACAAAACAAGTGAAATATCCGAAATGTGATATCGTGATAGGACAAGTCCACCTTACCGCATCGCATCAAGATAATTAAAAAGGACTAAATCTTATGAACCGTGCGATCTTTCGAAATGCGATAGAAGCTTGTACCCAATAGAAGCCAATTTCAAAATGGTACTTAAATTTGCTAAGTAGTGAAAAATGCTTTATAACGTAATTACTCTTTCCAACAAAATAAGCTAAGTAAAAAGAACATACTTCTTATCCTGCATCTCACATCCTGCTGAATCCTAAAGAACTTTGAGAAGACGCACACACAAATATGTGATAATGTGATTTGTGATATTTCATCACAATCACAAAATCAATATTCTCAGAACTTAATTTTGCCACCTTAAAATCTTTCCTTCCCATTTTGTGATGCGGTACATTAATGACCAATAAAGGCAACAACAAGAGACCATTATTGGCTATTTAATATAGGTTGATGACATTTATGTTGAAAAGTGGCTTAACGTGATATGATATATTTTCATTTGTGTTTTTTTTAAACTCCTTTCTTGTCACCTTTTCAAGTTATCTATATCATTCATTCCCATTGTCATTCTTACTTGTGTTTATCCGATAACTTTTTCTTTACTCCATTTCAGGAAAAAATTATAAGGATCATTGTTAGAAACAATGAGAATGAATGGAAAGGCAGCTGCATCTAAGAAATCAGAAATGATTGCTCTTTTCTTTGATACTACGGGTAGCAGAGACAGAGGAACTACAACCTGGGAGGCCATGTAAAACTTGTTAGAGGAGGAGTACCCTTGGCCACTGGAAACAAAGGCTGCAATAGATTCCAAAGAGTCATCTGATGCCTCCTATTTTGAGATAGCATGCTCCTTCCTACACCACATAGTTGCATGAATAAAGATAATCCCATATACGGACATGGTCAAATGTGTAATTGACGAAGCAAACATTGGAGACCTAACATTCAGGAACCATAGGCAAGAGATCATTGGGTTTTTTTCAGTAGATAGCCTATGACTCATGTACCAATTACTAGAGCCATAGAAGTTCTACAATAAACAGTTCCTTGAGAAATTTTCCAAGTAAAATGAAGACCCAACAAACGTCATGCGAATTTGGACAACAAATGAAGGCAAGCTAAAATGGGATAAAATGGGTATGTACACTATGAAATCCATGTCCCCCCCTCCTAGTTTTGCAGTAGTAATGCTATGTAGGTTGTTCTGTAAACCTAATAGCACTAAGTTTTCCCTGGAATAGCTCCCATTGATAGATGCAATAATGAATGCAACAATAATGAACTAGGCTCAAATTCTATCAGACAATTTTGCTAAGGCTATTATAAAATATAGAAGGATGAGAAATTCTTCTCTAAGAGTGTTTCCCCCCTTTTTCATGAGTGATTTTGTAATGGATGCAATCTATTTTAGTTCTAAATTTCCTAAAATGGGATGGAAGTGGACTGTAAAGTACCCGCTTCCCATCCATATGTACCATACGATTTTGTGGGAATCCCAATTTCACCCCCATTTTTATAAAATTTGTTAAGGAGTTATGCTACCCATCCATAAAGAAGTGTACAATAGAACCACCCCTAGGTTTTCTAAAGAGGTTGAGATAGATATCTTTCTAGTAGCTAGATAGTTTGGGAAAGAATCCTTTACCTACATAAGAGTATTTGGGAGCATCGCTTCACCACATGTTGTCCCATATTACGTCCTTGATAAATTAATGGCCAAAGAAATAGGCTACCAAATAGTAGGGGAAGGTGGATTAAGAAGAGGACTGAAAGAGCATAAGAAGGCCATTTCACCTACATTCCCATCATAATGTAGTGCATTTGCGCTACATGATTTTGGACATGCATGCAAAGAAGTAGAGATTATTAAATCTCTGAAAATAGATACACTTCTGGGAAGGTAGTATGACCCAAACGACATTGTTAAGAATTTTACTACTATGTTAAAAGTAAAGTCGTTCACCCACGGAGGGGACGCCTTTGAGGACATCTTCCTATAGGAAAAAACATATTCACAAGTGTTGCATTTGGCATCAGAAATTTTAACCCTATATGATCTTAGGGATTTCCATGTATATAGCAAAAAATGATTATTGGAGGTCCCATTGGATCTATTGTAGATAGAACCAATAAAGGAGCCAACTCCTAGTGTAAGCTTGGAGTACAGCTCCAAAGAAAACTCTGAAGAAGATACCCAAGAGAGACCTATGCATGAGTTGGCACACTCAGAGGAGAAGTTTCAAAATGGAAGAAAGACAAATAAAGATCCCGAGAAGGACACAACTAGAACTACAGAAGAGATGGCTGAGAAAAGCTCAACAAAGAAAGAAGTAGAAATCATATCTACATCAACTCAGTCAGGTAAAATCCAAATTATTGACTTGGAAGAAGAATGGGAACAATTCAACAAAAAGCTTCACACATATTCAAACCCTAAGAAAACATCTGAGATACAGACTCCTAAGAAAACCTAGCACAAGTCAAATCTGGAAATGATAGAGGAAGGAGTTAAGGGCATTCAGGACGTTGAAATGATTCATGTTACTCCTACTTCATAAATTGTTTTGAGAGTTGAACAAATACCTCCACTAGATGTATTTTACAGTCCTACCCAAAAATATGTAGTCAAGATATAGAGGAAGAAAAGAAAAATGGATGTTGTAACTCTTACAACTTTCGAAAATGAACTAATGGACATTGTTTGGAAGGACTCGCCCATGGGCCCATCTGAGAATCTCACAAAATTATCACAATATGCAGGGGCCTATGCCACAACAACTATTGAAAAAACTACAGAGGTCCAAATACTGCTTGAGGAAAAAGAACAAACAATTTTGTTGTTAGAACAACAATTAGCTCAGGAAAAATCCAATCAACAAGCAAAATTACAGGTAGCCTAGCTCAAGCAGGAATTTGAATAGATGAGAATACAACATTAGGCCAGCTTAGTAGAAAGGAATGTGCAGATACAAGAAATGACAAATAAGTTTAAGGATAATCCTTAAATCGATGAGTTCATAAAGGAAGCACTCAGTCTTAATTCCCAACTAATGCAGCAGAAGGAACTACTTTGCCAAAAGATCTCGCTGATAAGTCCTTACTGTGAAACCAGTGATAAGTTAACAAACCAAGTCATTGACATCAGACATGAGTATGATGAAATCCATAAAAGGATTTTCAACTTTATCACATCACAAGAATTAGAGGATGGGAGAAAGGCTGACCTACCAAAGCTAGAAGAATCTCATAAAAACATCTTGTTCGTAGATTGGGATTCTCAGTTGAAACAGGTGGAAAGGGAAACAACAATAGAAGCGACAAAAAAAAAAAACATAATTGGAACCATCAATGAAAATATTTATGGCACCAATCTGGTTAAGGAATGTATTCCAAGATTTCTTCCAAATGTTGAATAGTTAGAAAAACAGTGGAGGCAGGCAACACAGGAAAAGGAGGAGGAAATCAGATAGCTAGGCAGGCTGAATTGGGAGGCATACTGGCAGGTTTTAGAGAAATCATATAGTTAGTGGATGACTTTGAGGTTCTTAACAACCTCATCACAAAAGATGGTGCTAGCACTAACAGATGCTATATTTGTGGGGCAGTTAAAATTTGCGATCGCCAACCGAGCCAGCTCAAGCCAATGACTGATATTTTTTTATCTTAGAGATCAAGTCCAAAGCAGTTAGTCATTTAATTTATTTTTTTTCTTTTAGTTTTATTTTTGCATATTTTGAGGAAGGTCGTTTAAATCTCCTCAGCTATTTTTTGTAATAATCTATTTTAGGACCTATAGTTTAGTATTTAAACCCCTCTCATGCATTTAGAGAAGGGTCTATAAATTTTATCAGAAACATTCTTTGAAACATTTCACTTCTATACTTTTTAGGAGGTTCTGATGGAATGAATGGAACATGATCTATTTTCTTTCAAATATCTAGCATGCACTACTGAAATGAACTATTGTACTCTTATATTATGTTGGATTGATTGAGATTGGGTTAATATTGCTAAAGCACATGAGTAGGACTCACCATATATGGTACTTTTATCTTATGATCTTGTTTTATTTATGTACCAGGCAATACTTCTTCTTTAAACCGTTTTATGTGTGAAATTCTGAATTACAGTTTAGCATTATTGCACTTTTGTATCATGTTAGCTTTGACTTTATTCTAAATACATGAATAATTGTGTATGTGATATGTCTTTCACAACCGTTTTGTCTAACTATTTATCCAAAACAATTATTTCTAAACGATTTCACTTCTTATTGCAGTTGAATTATCTTTATTACCTATTGTTGTAAGACATCATTGTAGATCACATATTGTATTTAATTCCCAGGTATATTTATAGCTAAATAGTGTTAAATTAGGATATATGCATGTGTTTATTAGTTATATTAGATTACACTTAGCTCAGTAATTTTCTCGTTACGTCATATATCATCCCACCAACATTATCAAAATCTTTTCTAGCAAATTGCTCCATTATCCCCAGTCAAAGCCACTACACCAAACAGAAAAGGAGTTGCTAAACAAAGTCCGTATTGAGTGGTTTTCCCCCATGTTCTCACAACGATTTTCAAGGCTTGAACACAACCCAACAACCATGTTGCTCCAGAGCTCCAGGCAACCTCTAGGCTAATTGTTCTAGGGCTCCAAGTGTTCAGAAATCTAGGGAGAAAAGGAGTTAAAATATTTATCTACTTATAATTTCTTGTGATATAATTTTACTTCTTAGATTATATTCTTCTCTTTCGTATATTATTATTGTGTTCTTTTTAATCAAGACAATTACTAATATGCACAATAGAAGACAAGTGACATAGTAGGTAGGTTTGTTAACTAGGCCCAAAACCTCTCACCTCATGAAAGGAAAACTCGATCAAAATTCTCTTATAGATCTTCAATTGAAAAATACCAAGACCATGACAAAGACCCTTGACTCTAGTATCCTCCCAATAACCTTGTCACTAGCTTTGATGCCTTGTCTCTTCCCTTCATCAACTTCCTTCTAACCTTGAACTGCTCTCCTTGACTTCTTCTAGACAATCTTGGTCTTTGTCCTTCCGATTCACTCTTCTCAGCTTCTTCTAGAGAATCTAGGTCTCTATGCTTTCACTGGATTCCTCTAGAGAATCTCGATCTCTAGACTTCCCACTGCTTTTGTCGACCTATCTAGAATCTTGGTCTCACTTCTTCTTCTTGGCTTATTTAGTGAATCTCAGTCTCTAGATTAGAAACCCTAAAATGAGCCTCTTAATTAGACTCCTTAAGAGAGATACCTATAGTGCCTTTCTCCAGCCTCCTTCTAGGAGATTTTATGCCCAACCAAAAGTTACTTCAATGCAGCAGTAGTTTCTTCTTTCAATATTATTTTGATGCCTTTGGTCCTTATTCCTTTTCACATGGGAGATTATATAACCCAAGACAAACCTAAGACAAATCTGAGAATAATCCTTCTTAGTTATCCTTTCTTCACACTTTTGCTACTTCCCTCTTCTTCGCACTTCTCTTCACTGAATTGCTTGTTGAATTTGTTTGTCCTAAGAAAGGCCAAGTGTGGCTATTTATACACTTCATCTCATATCTCTTAGCCGACATGATCACATGATGAAGTTTTACATCTTCTAGCAAGTTCTATATTCATTGTAGGCCGACTTGAAGAGGATAAGTGACAAGGTCTTAGAGGATACTTTACATAGACAATTTTGACCTTTTACAATATGTAACATGATTTCATTACATGATAATGACTCTCTCATTTTATGAATATATGAAAAATAGTTGCTAAAGACTGTCAATGGGAGTCTTGACTTAAAAATAAAATCTCTTGCTCATGAAACCCATGAAGTAAGAAATTCAATAACTTCATTTTTCCTCTTTACATCTCATTACATAAAATCATAAATACATGTCATTATGAAGACCGAACCTAGTTACACTTTTCGACACTCCCTCTTAACTAAGGAAGTATTTGTAATGGTACTTGCACATTCTCAATCTGAATAATTTCTCATAAGAAGAATTCAGATTGATAACTCATTTATATAACATCATATCGACTAGCATTGTCACATAGCAAGGCCTTGACTAACATATCTATCCCTCCACAAGATTTGAGCTTAATGATAGAAATACCAATGATTTGTAGACACTCTGATCATTGTCTCTTTCGAAATATACCACACCTGAGTAGTTAGGGTGTGTTCCATCAGGACTATTCTTATCTTGGATTCTCACTCCTCAAATAATATCGATACTCTAGGATCACTCTTCTTTTGGATGCCCTGCATAATCCTAAAAGAGTATCAAATGCCAAATGATTACCCAATCCTCCATTTTGTCTTCCCAGGTGAAAACCAAAATGATGCATCTATCTCTCCCTCTAAAATAGGGAGGACATATCTATTCCAATAAAGGAATGTACTCATTGCTACAATGGGAATGTACCTAAGCCCCCTCTTGGATTAGGAATTTCCAATTTTCTTCCAAGTAAGAAACTTTCTAGGCTCCCTCTCAAAATCGGGACCTTCAGTAGCTCCTCTGGTAGAGATGATTAGACGAGTAGCTACTTGAAGAACTCCTTTCTTTGATGTCATGAATTTCTTATATCATGGAGTCTTGATCTTTCGAGACTTCTTCATAGGGCCATCAATCACTTTCATCCATGAGTTGGTCAGGTCATCATTCCTTTCATCAAAAAGTGATCCATTAGTCTTCATCTGGCCTTGCTTCATGTCATGCTTTCTTCTTCATGCCATATTTTCTAGAAGGATCTTACATCCTTCTATATGGTCCTCTTGGAAGTAATCTAGAGATCTTCCCTTTGGTAGTCCTTCATAAGCCCCTCCAGATATTTGTTCAAAAATAAGAAATAAACACTTAAATCAAAATTAACTTTGTGATGGTCTTTTATCATGACATCTTCCTATAGGTATCAACATCCTGCATACATGTTAACACATATCCCAAAGATACCATTGCAAGGGTCTCCATCTTTCTCTGACTTCCATCAAAGTCTTCATATCTTTCCGGGAGATATATTAGTCAAATCTTCTTGTTATCTTTAGGATGTTGATTTCCTTTACCATGGTTTGCATATGTCATGACCTCTTCCTCCCTTTCCTCACACACTTCATTCCTAGGATCTTCCAATCAGAGTTCCTCAATTGTAGTTAGCTACCTCATGCTTCATATGTGGACATATTATATTGATTTCATCTAGTGTGACCTATGCCTTTCTGTAAATTTTCATAGGAGGAGATACTTTTGTTTGATCATGTTTCCCAAGATAGTGATCGATATTGTTTGCAACTATATGACATGACTTTCCATAACATTCCATGTAAGCATACATACCTCATCTTTCCTTTTAGTCATCCAGACTTGTAATAGATTCCTTTCAATGAAAGAGCTTTATCCTTTTGAAATTCTTCACTTGTTATGTTATCATACCATCGTCCCTTGAATCCAATGAGTTAGAATCCTTGATGGAACATATGCTTCCTTTCTAGATGAGTGAATCCTCTAATAAGGATTCCATCGTAGAAATGTAAGGATATTTTCATTTTCTGAATGTTTATGAAACTGGTTTGTTGCCAATAAAATGAGTTAGCTTGTAAATCTATATAGTCATCCAAAAGATAATGTGCCCAACTGAGATTATAATTTAATGGAATGTATTATCCCAATGATTCATGATTGTATGAATATTTGAAAGCTCTTGAAAGTGTTATAGTTGTTGGATTCTTGAGTGGTTAATACTTTTTCTAGATGGTGATATCTTAAATTTAAATTCAGTGCTTATGACTCTTTAAATGGAAAAAGTGTCCTAAAAGTGAATTTGTAAGTTTTACACATTAACCAATTCTGAATGATTAATCATTTAGTTATGGACTTAAGGAAACAATGTCGGCTCCTAATTTTCGTATTGTAGTACATCACGTGAGATTTCCTGCTGATTTTTTTTAGCTTGAAAGCGTTTCAAAGGGATCTAGAAAACAAACACATAAGAAGGTACAATTATACGTAACATAAGTTTCATTTAGATTCAAGTAGTTGAATTCACTTTACCCTTAGCACGAAAGGAAATTATATTAGTTTTGAATTGTTGTCATAGTTCTAAAGGGATCTTAGTTGTTTGATTGGTTCCTATCAATGATAAAAATGTATAGCTGTGGGCCATTTATTTTGATTCCTAGATTGGTCAACGAAAAATTCCTTATTCATATGTTATGTCAGATGAAAGAAATTCCTGAAAGGATCTCAATATGATGCATTATTCTTTAGACCATTCTTTGTTGCATTCTTCATCTATTCAAATGGTATTTGAAGCAAGATGCAATGGGGAAATCCATCAAAATCTAAGTTCTGAACTTACAATAGCCTTTTTGGGTTCTATGATTCTAGAAGAAAAAACTACCAATTTTATCTATGGTACATTGATTCTATAGGAGTTCTTGTTAAGTCATACCATTCTGTGTTTCTTTCGGCAGTTTCATACTTTCTTTCTTCATTCGTGGCTCTCATAGAAGTAGCTTTCATTACCCCTTATTTAAGTTCTTTTTCCATTGTTTTTTGTAGTCTGAAAGACATCTGTCAAGCTATATGTGGAAAGTGGTTTGAAATTCTTCTAAGTGAATAATTTTTAAATAAATAGCAGAAAAATGAGAACACATTAAGAAATAGACGTGGGAATAAAGCTACTAGCTATGGACTATAAAGGGGAAGACAACATGACAATATGTTGAAATGGTATTTGATGCTAGATACAATGGAGAAATCCATAAAAATCTAAGCTCTAAACTTACTGTGGCCTTTCTGGGTTTTGGGATTCTAGAAGAGACAACTACCAAGTTTGTGCATGGTACATTGATTCTATATGAGTTTTCCTTGTCAATTCATATGGGTTACACTGGGTACTACTTATAATCCACTTAAAATGGACAGTTGGATCATTGGCCATCATTTAAATTTTAGCTTACAAGTGACACAAAATTATCTTTGTTTTTCTTTGTGAATAAGTATTTCCTTAAAATACTTGGAGTGACTGTGCTGGGCTATTGTGAGGGCAAAGCAATCATATTGCCCCTTTGCCCCATGATGTTCCTTTAAAGTACCATATTATCCTCCCATTAAAGTTGTGAGCCAATATGCGACTTATCAAAGTTCTTAGTGTGTTAGTTGTTGTGCTTTTATAGACATTAATCTACTTGTACCTTTCTCTGCATTATTTTTTTTATTTATTTGGAACAACCCATCTAGAGTGCTTTGAGGCTTGGTGGCAGTACTGATTTGTCTCTTTGTATGTAAGTAGGAATGGTCCTTTGAGAAATTGTTATGAGATATAGTTCTACGAAATCATAATTGAAGCACAATCTTTAGCATTATTTTAAAGTAGTCACATGATACTAACAAATTAAGGTTTCAACAAATTTCCAGCTGAGGCTAAATTTTAGATATCTCTTTGTATTTTCAAAATTGCATTACAAATCTAAAAAACATAGCACAAGCTAAGGGGAGAAATAATTTATCCCCTCTAAAGATTTTTTAAAAACTGACCATAATTTTTTCTATTTGAGGTCAAGGCCAAACTTAGCCAATGCCATCCTTCACATAAACTGATTCATGTTTCTTTCTCCCATTAAAACCATTGGCTAGCTATGTTTACTAGGAAATATGGGATACCAAATAGTTAAACTAATTTATAACAGTGTGTCCACCTTTCAAGCTACTTTTGAAGACTAAAACCTTCTATGCTTATCAATGAGCATTGCAATATTTGCATCTAAACAAAAGTTGAAAGTTTGTTTTTGGGTTTCCCAGTATGAAAGAACCTAAAACCAAAAGAGAAAACAGAGTTGGGAGAGTGAAGTCAGGTATTTTTGGTCGTGTTTATTCGATGGTGTTTGATCTTTCTAGTAACTCCACTATATTTATGTTGTTTTAGCTATCAATTTCATTGCATCACTTATTCTAAGTTCTTTTTAGCTTATGGAACTACAACATGTGGGTTGGAACTTTAGGATTATTTGTGCTTGGGAAGGTTACCTCAATTTTTTTTGCTAATTCTTGCCATTAGACCTTTGAATTGTCACATCTTTTCTTGTTCAAGATGGAGCAGTGGTGTCATCATTCCTCCTTACAGTGCGTTAGCTTCTTTTTCTCCTCACAGTTTGAACTTTGAATAAGTGGTTCCTCTATGTGATGTTTGTTTCTCTCTTCCCTCTTTTCAATAATTTCATTCCTCTCTACTATGTTGGGGATCTCTAATTATGTATCTATCACCACATGACATAAACCAAGTCACAATTGCAAGTTTCCTAATTACGTTGAATGTATAGAGGCCCTAAATGCCTGATATTTGTAAATCAATATTACTTTCAAGCTCCTTTATTGCTCATTAGTAGTTTTGTTCGACCCCCTCTTGTTTGTCATCTCAGCAAACATTATTATATTTCTCATAATAGAAAGAGGCAGGGTTTTTAATTTGTTAAGGTGATTCCAAAATTCACTGTTAATACTCTTAATTCTTGAACAATGTTGTTATTGAGGACATGAAGATTTAATATAAACTTGTCCTTCTCAACAAGTTTCTCTTGAAGTGGAGCAATGGTAATTTTCTTCATGGAATCTGTAATATTCCAAATTAGCTATGGCTAATTGGAATATTTGATTTTGTTCAATTTTCGCCTTCTATAGTTATTTGTAAATAAAAAGTGAGGAGGGGGGAACATAACTCACTTTAGAATAAAAAGTCACTTCCTAGGTAGCACAACATTGTGACTTAAGGGGGAACCAAGGGGCCAAAGGGGGACACGGAAATGGGGCCCACGCAGACACATGGAGGGACTGCGCAGGAGGGAAGGAACACATGGCAATAAGGGGATCACACAAGAGAAAGTGAGCCTAGGGATTGTGAGAGGCAGAGGCTATAAAATAGAGAGGAACCCTCTCATTTGGGATCATTTTGGTAATGAAAATTTGTGATAGTCATTTCGACTTAGAGCATGCTATCTGTTTAGCCAGTTTGCAGCACTATTTAGTGCATTGAGTGTCTCCATTCAGAGATCTCATCCTTAGACCTAGGGGACTTCGAGTGCCTGCTTGGGCAAGGTATTTCCATTGGCATTCCAGTAGTAGTTTCATCAGCATTCCAGCAGCAGTTTCATCAGCTCTTTGAGGAACTGCGTAGAACTGCAAGGGGGTGATTTTCGAGGTTTGGTCATTTCAGAAAAGATTTCTGGGTTTTTCTGTGTATTTTGAGTACAGTCTGATTCCAAAGTTTCAGCCTTTTCTGAGGAGGGGAGCAACCCCAAATCCTCATTCGATTTCCAGTAGTAGTAGTAGCACGGTAGTTTTCCAGTGGCTGGGACGCAAATTAGTGTGAGGCCATTCCAGGAAAGTTTTTGGGGTTTTTCTGGGTTTCTTGAGTAGAGCCTGAATCTAGAGTTTTAGCTTTTTCCAAGGAAGGGAGCAGCCCCAAATCATCATTTTTTTTCAAGTATTAGTAGTAGCATAGTAGCAACATCGACACAGAGAGGCCATTCTTGTCATTCTGAGAGTATTTCTTCACTTGCCTTGTGCAAGTCGTGGTGCCATCTATCTAATCACCTCTTGTACTCATTAATTGCTCAATATAATAAAATGGCTTAGCATTTCTTGCTGCATTTCTTGTGTATCTACTTATATTTCTGGTTTACATTATTATATGATATTCCACTATTATTTTATCACTTCTAGGTTATTATATCATTTGCACATATTTGGTTGGAGTTTTGCTGGGGTTTGAGGAATATTCAGGGTTAGGGATATTATAGTGGTATCAGAGCATAGATCTAGCTCAGCCTATGGAGCTAGCAATCTATGACATCGAGGGAAAACCCTATATCTCTTACAGAGGTTAGAGATACAGAGACACTGGGTGTAGGTTGGAGAATACCTATGGAGAGGGAGATTGTGTTCCTGTGGCAGACGCAGAACAAGTGGAACCTGTGGTAGACACAGAACAAAGAGAGCCAGTAGTGGACACAGAGAAGATGGCAGACGAGGACGGGAAGATATTTGCAGATATGCTCCTCAGATCAGTGCAGGATCTGATGAGGCAGATTAAGGTGATGGGGTAGAGATTCACGGTAGTAGAGGCCAGATAGTGGGAGAACCCACAAGTTTTTCAGATTGGTGAGGGATCAGGTGCATCCCATCACTTACCAGAGTAGCATGATACTGCGTAGCAGGGGGCCTCACATGCCCCTACACACTCTACCATGCCCACCTTCTTAGGAGTAGACACGGGGGCCGTAGCCCAGCAGGAGCCAGAGCCCGGGCATATGGGCAATTATTTTGGAGAGTACCAGGCCTATGGATAGGAGTTCAGGGAAGCCCTCTCATTCAAATATTTTGTTCAACTCCAGCGGGATAGTAGACCCCATGATCATCATAGAGGGTACCGACATTACCATGATGGCGACACCCACTGTGCAGCGAGTAGATTCCACTTGCCTACATTTGATGGCTCATCAAACGGTTTGGAAAAGTCTTGGGTGGAGAAGCTAGACATTTATTTCCAGCTTAACCAGATGTCAGAGGCAGAGGCCATCAAGGTGGCAACATTGCATTTGGATGGTGAGGCCCAAGATTGGTGGTTTCATGGGATAGTTACATTGGGGCACTCCACAGTGACGTCATATGTCGAGTTTACCAGGAGATTGATGGAGCGATTTGATCAGAGGGATCCAGAGCAACATTTCGTTGAGCTGACGAGGCTCAAACAGATAGGGAGCCTAGAGACCTACATTGCAGATTTCTTGAGGGTCTCCGTGATGGTGCTAGAGCTATCCATGACACGGAGGGTCTATATGTATGTTAAGGGGTTAGTAGAGCCACTTCAAGGTCTAGTCCGATTCACTAGACTAGCTACGCTCAAGGACGCTATCAGCAGGACCCAAGAATTACAAGATGTCTTACCTAGGACCTGGACACCTTACCCCCAGAGACAGACTTTCCAGTCTAAGGGGAAGGATGTGAGGATTCTACCTCCAAAGGGGAGTCCAGTACGATTATAGATTGACGATGATGCCAGGAGGGAGCTGAAGAAGAAGCGGTTGTGCTTCGCTTGTCATGAGCCATGGGCACTAGGATATAGATGTGCTGTTGGTAAAGCACATTTTATTGAGGTGTTCTCCGAGAGTAGTGGAGAAGAGGATGACGAGGAGGATGTGGAGGCAGGAGATAGCCATGCCATACAGGGACCTTTGCCACCTCCACCACCAGCAGCAGGTGGTGCATCTTTTCACCCACTAGAGGGGCCCTTGTAGTGTTTCGGGGAGTTCCCAAGTATCTGATGCTACGCATACGAGGGACAGTACGTGGCTAGCGCATATTAGTTTTGGTTGACAGTGGGGAAACCCACAACTTCATCGATGCCCAGATGGTTTAGTGGAGAGGTATACAGATAGAGAGCTTCAATGGGTTTTTAGTCTTGGTCCCAGGAGATCAGACCATGATGTGTGCTCCTTATGTTCCAGAGCTTTCAGTGATGATGGGCACCAACACATTGATTGACCACATTTTTGTGGTCAATATTCCGGACACCAACATGATATTGGGCGTTCAGTGGCTTATCACTCTATGGAAGGTCACGACAGATTGGAAGACCCTGGAGATGGAGTGGGATGATGAGAAGATAGGGAGGCATGAGAAGGTACGGGGTCAACACACATATCCGCCTCAGATTGTCTTGGCTCATCGGATGGAGGCAGTCTTCCAAAAGGGAGACATAGAGTGGGTAGTGGAGCTACGTGCATTAGAGGCAGGAACTACAGGGAAGATAGTACACCTAGAGATACAGTCTATCCTTGATCGGTATGCCATAGTGTTTGGGGAGATTCCACTAGGACAACCACTAGATCGAGGGTTTGGGCACACCATCGAGCTTGAGCAGGGCATACAGGCCATGATTACCACCCCCTATAGGCACCCCAAGGCCTATCAAGATGAGATTGAGCAGGCTATCCAGGAGTTGCTTGCATTGCCAGATTTCACGCAGTCATTTGTTTTGGAGTGTGATGCATCGGGAGAGGGGATTGGCATAGTATTAATGCAGGGAGGTCACCGTATAGCATTTGAGAGCCGGAATCTCCTTCCGTATGAGAGGTTGTATTCAATATACGATAAGGAGACGCTGGCCATCATTGGCTAAGTACCAACAGTATTTGGTAGGCAAC
Source organism: Pinus taeda (assembly GCA_000404065.3). Classification (NCBI taxonomy): domain Eukaryota; kingdom Viridiplantae; phylum Streptophyta; class Pinopsida; order Pinales; family Pinaceae; genus Pinus; species Pinus taeda. The sequence goes on from APFE030780585.1 coordinate 100,170, forward strand.
AAGTTCAGGGTGAGGACTAATCACAAGAGCCTCAAGTTCTTTTTAGAGCAGAAGTAGCTACAGGAGAGGCAGCAGAAGGGAATCAGTAAGATCCAAGCATATGACTTTGACAATGAGTATGTCAAAGGTAAGAACAACGTGGTAATAGATTCCCTTTCACGTAGACCAACCACGTCGTCTCTTATGAGCTTGGATACAGATTAGAGGGCTCAAATCTTAGTAGAGTACTCCAAGGACAAATTTGCATGTGAGGTTCTGGATGGGCAGGTGGAAGATGATAGGTACAGGGTGGTCGATGAGATCATCTACTACAGGGACTGGATCTTCTTGACTAAGGGGTCTCAGCTCAAGAAGAAGATACTCCAGGCATTGCATGATTCCCCATTGGCAGGACATCAGGGTTTTACCAAACCTACAGGGCCATTAGGGAGAGGTTCTGCTAGAAGGGCCTCAAAGAGGACGTACTCCAACACATCCAAGAGTGCGATGTTTGCTAGAGGAACAAGGGAGAGATGAGCCATCCCGCATGATTATTGCAACCTATTCACATTATGGAGGGAAAATAGGAGTGTATTTCGATGGATTTCATCACAGGGTTGCCCATGGTACAGGGAAAGGATTGTATCTTTGTCATCGTTGACCAACTGACGAAGTAAACACATTTCTTTGCCATATCCACACACTATACAACAACACAGGTGGCCGAGCTATTGTTCAGTGAGATCTTCAGGCTACATGGTCTTCCTATGACCATCATTAATGATAGGGACAACTGTTTCATGGGCGGGTTTTGGCAGGAGCTTTTTCGATTGGTGGGGACAGAGTTGACACCGAGTACCAGCTATCACCCATAGACAAATGAATGGACAGAGATAGTTAACAAGTGGCTGGAGGGCTACTTGCGTAACTATGTCAATGGGCAGTAGCAAGCATGGATGAAGTGGCTGCATCTAGGGGAGTACTGCTATAATAATTTGCATCACATGTCCATTGGTATATCACCATTTTATGCCTTATCTGGGTATCATCCTTTATCTTTTGTCGACGTGATGTTTGTTGATAGCAGGGCTCCTAGAGCCAAGATTTGGATCCAAGAGAGTCAGGATATCCTATGAGCTCTCAAGGATAACATGGCTACAACACAGAACCAACAGAATCTGTATGTCGACAGGGGTCAGGTGGAGAGGTAGTTTGAGGTAGGGGACATGGTATACCTATGATTATAGCCATACCGACAGTCATCGATGAAGCAGAAGGGGGTTGAGAAGCTCAAGCCCCACTTTTATGGGCCATACAGGGTGATACGCAAGATTGGACAGGTTGCATATTAGTTGGAGCTGCCCCAAGGCAGCAAGATTCATAACATTTTTCATGTATAATGCCTGAAGAAGGCATTGGGAAGGTGACCATGATAGATGAGCTACCACCCATGGATGATGAGGGTCATTTGGTATTGTAGCCGGAGGCTATCATTGACTCTAGGGAGAGATAGTTGTGGAGCATGACTGTCTGGGAATCCTTGGTGAGGTGGAATAATTTGCCGGATGAGGATGCCACTTGGAGAGTGAGGAGATATTACAACATCCATCACTTCAATTGCTTGAGGACAAGCAACATTTTCCCGAGGGAGACTGTAATATTCCTAATTAGCTATGGCTAATTGGAATATTCAATTTTGTTCGATTTTCCCCTTCTATAGTTATTTGTAAATAAAAATTGAGGAAGGGGGAACATAACTCACTTTAGAATAAAAAGTCACTTCCTAGGTAGCACAACGTTGTGACTTAAGGGGGAACCAAAGGGGCCAAAGGGGGACGCAGAAATGGGGCTCACGCAGACACATGGAGGGACTACGCAGGAGGGAAGGAACACATGGCAGGAAGGGGACCACACAAGAGAAAGTGAGCCTATGGATTGTGAGAGGTAGAGGCTATAAAATAGAGAGGAACCCCCTCATTTGAGATCACTCTGGTTATGATCATTTGTGATAGTCATTTCGACTTAGAGCACACTGGATGTTTACCTAGTCTGCAGTATTGTTTAGTGCATGGAGTGCCTCTGTTCAGAGGTCTCACCCTTAGCCCTGGGGGACTTCAAGTGCCTTCTCGGGCAAGGTATTTACATTAGCATTCCAGTAGTAGTTTCATCAGCATTTCAGCAGCAGTTTCATTAGTTTCTTTGAGGAACTGTGCAGAACCCCAAGGGGATGATTTTCAGGGGTTGGCCATTTCAAAAAAGCTTTCTAGGTTTTTCTGGGTTTTTTGAGTAGAGTCTGATTCTAGATTTTCAACCTTTTCTGAGGAGGGGAGTAGCCCCAAATCCTCATTCCATTTCCAGCAGCAGCAATAGCACAATAGTTTTCCAACATCTGAGACGCAGATCAGTGTGAGGCCGTTCCAGGAAATCTTTCTGGGTTTTTCTGGGTTTCCTATGTAGAGCCCAAATCCAGAGCTTTAGCTTTTTCCGAGGAGGGGAGCAGCCCCAAATCATCATTTTTTTTCTAGTAGTAGTAGTAGCATAGTAGCAACATCCATGCAGAGAGGCCATTCTTTTCATTCTGAGAGTATTTCTTCACTTGCCTTGTGCAAGTCGTGGTGCCATCTATCTAATCACCTCTTGTACTCATTAATTGCTCAGTGTAATAAAATGGCTTAGCATTTCTCACTGCATTTCTTGTGTATTTGCTTATATTTCTGGTTTACATTATTATATATTTTTCCACTGTTATTTTATCACTTCTGGGATATTATATCATTTACACATATTTGGTTGGAGTTTTGCTGGGGTTTGAGGAATATTCAGGGTTAGGGATATTATAGAATCAATAACTTGCAATATAGTAATTTCATTAAAAGTAAAAAGAAAGAAAGAATGTATTAATGTCCATGAATCACCAAGTTAGGTCAATGAGAATTTAAATTACAACCAACAAAAAAAAATCTTCTAAACCCCACTCTCACAATTGCACCTTTAGTCTTGGGTTAGCTTAGTAACCACTTCTAATTAAGTAAGGGAGTGTGTTACATGGGAGGACATAATTATCATTGAGAGGTAAAGAGTAATTTCCTTGTATCAATGCAATTGCATCTTTGGATACTCGTCCTTGGTGTGGATTTAGAAGTGTTTGAATGCCCCTTGGATATTCTGTTCGTGTAACGAATATTAGCCAAACTTTGTGCTGATAAATTTAGCATCTATTTAGTGGTTTCATTTTAGTATCATTGTTATTGATTTTTGTATTTTGACATTTTGAATTAATTAACTAGTTTTCTAGACCCCATATCCTATAGGACTCAAATATGTAGCTCATTATTCATAATTGCATCATATATTCTCACTTTTTTTTACTTTTTGGCATGAAAATTAGTCTTTTAGAGACAAATTTTTATGTTGTCACAACAGATTTACAGGATTCACAAGGTGAGAAATCAATCTTTGGTGTAATTGCAGATTTTAGGTTTGATAATTATGGGTCATTTATAAGCTATAAATGCCTTCAAAGTTTCACTTCTCAATGAGCATTCAACTAAACATATTGAGTATCTTATACATAACTATTATTACCTCCACCCACTTTTTATAACTTCCATAACCATTAGGTAGAGACTTGCAACTTCGATGTTATTTTTCTTGTTAAGTAAAAACTTTGCCAAGACTTTATGAAGTTTTATAATTTATTGAAAGTTGTAGAATTTACAACTTTTCAAGTTTTAAGGTCTAATTGTTTAAAGTCTAATTCTTTAAAGGGTGCTAGCTTAATGGAAGAGCATTTGCTTTACAAGCAGGAAGTTGGTGGTTCAATTATATCATGCCCTGATATTCATATGGAATAGCCATGATCAGTGTTTGGTGACATAGACTCTTTTTGACCATTACCAATGAGTTTATCGTGATATTTTCTGACCCTCACCGAAATATGAAATGTTGACGATTAGTATCTATCATTATAATCATTATTCATGACGAACCTTGAATGTCACCACAACATTAGTGACATTCAATTTTTGCTGGTAGAGGCTCTTTTGACCGTCACCAATGAACTTATGGTGACATTTTTCTATCCTTACAAAAATATGAAATGGTGATGGTCAGTGAACATCACCATATATATGTTTGAATAGTGATGTCCATGAAAGTTTCGTCATAATAAATCATTATTGTTCATATGAAATGGTGATAACCACTATCCATAATTATAATCATTATTCATGACGGACCTTGAATTCCACCACAACACCTATACTTTTGGCTATTCCACTTCTAGTGACAGTCAATTTTTTAGTGACAAAGGCTAAGGTCAATCACCATTGCTCAGATGAAATGGTGACAGTCACTATCCATCATTATAAATCATTATTGGTGACAAAATTTGAATTTCAACACAACACCTATACTTTTGGCGATAACAACTTTGGTGACGTTCAATTTTTGGTGATAAAGACTCTTCTAACCATCACTAATGAGCTTATGGTGACACTTTTTTACCCTCACCAATGTCCCTTTTTTTTGTAGTGAGAGTTCCTTGAATATTGGGTCATGTGCCAAGTTGACACCACTGTCTTGTGGGCCTTTTGAGATCCTTGAAAGGATTGGACCAATGGCCTGTAGGTTGCCCTTACCTCCTCCCATTGAAGTTCATGATGTTTTCCATGTTTCTTTTCTTAAAATATATGGCAATTATTATGATCATGTTATTTAATAGCATGTGCTACAAGTGGAACTAGAGGGAGAGTTCCATCCAGAGTCATTGTGCATTCTAGAATAGCGGAGTCTCATGCTCCAGAATCTAGCCATAGAGAATGTCAAAGTGAAATGGAGGCACCTTAGACTTGAGAAAGCCACTTGAGAAATGGTTAAATCCATGAGGGAAGCATATCCATTTTTATTTATTGGTTGAGGGAAATGTATATATAATTGTAAATATTGTAAAAAGTCGTGAATATATAAAGCTCCACAAAATAGTATGTACATTTTATTTTGTTCTTGTGTTTAATATGGACTTGGAACACTAAGGATAGTGTTCCCTCGAGGGGGATGGGTATGTGATAGGCCTAACCATGGTTCTCTCATGATATGCAATGTAAAAAAAAATCACAAAAGAAATATAATAAAGAGGAAGTTCAGCGAGGGAAATGGATTCCAAGGACTGGGTGGATGCTTGCTTGGGATGTTAAGTTTCCTTATTGTAGGAAAACTTGAATGGGTTATGATAGTCATTAAAGGATGGTTGGTGCAAATTTGAGGCCCTGGTACTTTTAATATTAATGTAATTACAAGAGAAGTACACAAACCTAGGTGCTTTGGAAAAAATAACAAGGCAGGAAGGACACAGACATTTATGGGAAAAGAGAGTGGAAGAAAAATCACTACATGGGAGATAAAATAGGAGGTCAAGGAAAGGAAAGGGGATGCAATATTTGATTATCTCATTTGATTCTTAATTTGGCAACAAAGTAGTGAAGGAGCTTGGAAGGGAAAGAAGGAAATAAGGTGATATGATTTTTTGGTTAGCAAGGTTTCTAGGAAGAATAACTCTCCCAAGTGAGGAACAATGGCCTCTCGATTCCCTGTATTGTCAAAGAGTGGAGCATGGAAAATTTTTAGGGCCAATATTCATAGTTAGCGTAATTTTCCATGATTTTTCCAAAAACAAAATCGCCAATTTCCATTTTTATAAAAATGATTTACCCAAAGTTTACAATATAAAATTATTTTATCTTTAAAATCATAAACATTAGATAAAGAGTGTATATAAAATCATTATAATTTTGAATAATTTTACAAATACACCAATAAACATTTTAAGGTTTGTATATCATGGACTAGTAAGATTCGTCAATGTTTTTAAACTTCAAGTTAATTTTCCATCCTTATAGTTTTCCCTGAGGTGGAGGTGGTATTTCTCTAGAGTCCCTTGATGGCTGGGGTGGAGGTTTCTGCCTTGGATTCCTAAAAGGAGGATCCCTAAACAATTCCTTGTTGTTTTTGTTTATGGTGGATTCTCAACTCCTCAAAGTCGGTGGAACAATTGTATTCTTGTTTGAAGGGTGGAGACTTGTTCTTCGGAGTCCCTTGATCTCCTTGGGCATAGGTAACAAGCCTCTAGATTCCATGTGTGTATTGTTTGGCTACCATTGAAAAGTTGGAGGGTGGAGGTAGTTTCCCTCTGGCTTCCCTGTGCTTCGGTTAATTGATCAATGGATAGTGGGTGGGGGAAGAAGGACCTTTGGAGTCCCTGTTTAAGCTGGTAGTTCATGTTTTAATCCCTTGAGAAACACTATACCAGTCTTTGGAACCTTTATCGGGGGTGATAGTTGCAAGTGAGAACTAGCTACAACTATCTACGGTTAGAAGGATAGTTAAACTCCTTGACTCAATTTCCTTGAAATCTTATAAGGTAAGCACTCTTTTGTATTTTCTTAAATGATGATGAATGTATTTTTTGTTTTTTTTTTTAAATTGTGTTGTAGAGAAAGATTCATCCCTACATTTTGACATTATAATAGTGAATAGTATATTATGCAATGACCTTACATGATAAAAATTATTTTATTACATTTCAAGGTTGAAATGGTGTGTTGTATTAAATGCTTCACTATGTTGTTAATAGGACACAAATGAATGACACATTGTGCAAAGTTTAAATGCATTGAAAAGATATATAAGAATATGAACTAAATCATGACAATGATTAACATATGGATTGTTTCTATTACAACATAATAATTACATGGAAGAAAATTGTCTTAACAAGGTCTATGTAGGGAATGACCTTGCAAAGGGGATTGAATTGATTTATATCCTTATGTATCATACAAATGCATTTCTACTCTATTTTCTTAGTTGCCAACTTTCTTAGACTAGGAGTCATTTCTTGAGTAGCATCTCTATATTGAGAGGATAATGTTTCTTATGGCTTGAATGGCTTATATTAGCCATGGAAATTTGAGGTGATAGTATCTCGTTAAGGAGGTATGATTCGTAGGTTAGTACTAAGAGCCAAATGCTCCTAAAACCCTTAATAAGTGGTGTCATGTTGCACAAAGGGATATTGTTGTCATGCAACCAACTCACAAAACAGAAGAAAATATAGATAAACGACTTGAGAAATAGCCTCTTCAAGGGGGAAACCTTCTTTACATCACATAAATGAAAATTTATTGTACAATACAAATGACAAGACCTCCTTGGTATATGTAGGAGTCTAAGGGGTCACAATATAATTAGACCCTATGTAATAATAAAAATGTAAGGGCACAACAATAACAATACAAGGTTACACTAACAATAACAATAAGGGGGATACACTAGCATTATAGGGACCTAACATGCCCCTCTCCTTCAAAAAAATGTTTTCCTCAATTGTTGAGCAGTTCCAAATGCTTTTGTATAAAATTCTCATCCTCCCATGTGTAATCTTTAGCAGGTAATTTCTTCCACTTAATGAGTGTTAGTGTGAAGTTTTTTGTAATATGTACCAAAAGCACTTCACTTAAGTCACTAGGTGACGAGTCACCCTAACAACAATTTAATGGCTACTTACGATTTAGATCTATAATAAAAATGGAAAAACCCATGACAAAAACATATACGATCCATAATATATAAGAATAGTAAAGATATCCAAAAATAACCCAAATGGAAAGACTTTAATTAAATAAATTATTTATTGAAAACACCTAGGGAATGAGATCTACAGAAAGTGTTTATAAATCCCCCTCTATGGGAGGGGTCCTTTAATGTCCTTGATGCTTCTGTAATCGATCTTTTCTCTAAATATGTGAAAAAACCAAATAATGTGGAGGACTCAAACGAGAGCTCAAAAGCAAAGAGACGATAATGGTGATGATGATAATGATCATGGTGAAAAATGAATGGGAAACCCTCCTATCTATAACAAAGTATTTAGTTAATCTAAAAAGTGGAGAATAAAAAAATAATATTGACCAATTCAACATCTAACGCTATGAATACTTTATTATATTTATTGGAGAGGGAAAATATATTTAAAATAGTTAAATATCTTTATTTAGAAATAATTCACAAATAAAATGATTTATTAATTATTTTGCAAGGCTTAAGAATGGTGTCAAATTGAAATAATTATTAAATAGTGATTTAACAATTATTCCATAATGGAAATAAGGAATAATAAATAAATAGTGATTTATTTAATTATTCCTAGAGGATTTAGTTAAATGTGACAAGGAATAATTATTTAAACAATGATTTGATAAATATTCCCAGAGAAGATTAAATAAATAATGGTTTATTTAATTATTATCATGGTTTTTTTTATTTTAATCAAAAAATAATTTAATAAAAGTGGTTTACCAAATTATTTTCCACAATGAAAGTGATTTTACTATGATAAAATAATCCTACATGGTGTATTTCGATCGACCTAGTTAGAAATGGCTAGGTGATAATTTTTTGGTGATAATATATTCCCCCCCCCCCACCGTATGAGTGTTAGGAGAAAATCGTATGACCGAAATATATTGTAGGTTACACTTCCATGAGACACCAAAGGGGAGTTAGAGAGAGAGAGAGAGATAATTGAAGCAATGCAAGGAAGGAAAAAATGGAGGGGGCGAGACCTACTAAACTGATAGAAGTCTCCTTTGATATGGGAGTAAATGATATCAAATGAGTGTGGGAGGCATACCAATACCCTCTGAGATAACTATGTACAAAGAAAAATGATGAGCCCAACAATGTGGGACTGACCTACAAGGTACATGACACATGATATGCTGGCATCAATGGGCCATAAAATAATACAATGAATCCCATATACATAATGCTCCTAGAAAAACTTAGTCAGGACCAAATACAATAAAATTTGAGTACATGAGACATAATTACCCTCAAACTAACATCGTGAGGGGGGATTGGAACCAACGAAGCCCTACTCAACATAAAATGCCTCTGAAGATCTGAATAGATAATCTGAAGGATACATGCATGATGTGGGTGTTGCAAGCAGTGGAAACTGAGCCCATCACATCTGCATAACTTCATCTGAGGTTGGATCAACATATATGGTTAGCTGGGCATGTGAGAGGCTACTTGAAGGGGTACCCCCTCATAAGGTCTAGGACATATCCCACACACCCGATAATAACTGGGATAATCATCTATATCACCAAACAATCAAGTGTACAAATATCAATCGTGTGATAAGGAGCTAGTGTTGAGCACTTGACAAACAATCAAGTCAAAGGGAAATGATGATTCCCTTTGCTTGATCTGAGGCACTAAACAAATATGGAAGCTAGAACCAAGGTACACCACCATCTAGACCACTCTTGTGGAATAAATGTTTTGAAGTTAACAGAAGAGGGATCACTAGAGTTAAGGCAATAAGGAATCCTTAACAAAGGCACAAGGAATTATAGTAGAGTGGTTGATGGACTAACACCAGGGATGAAGATGGAAGGAAACAAGATGCGTGGTGGACTGACGACTTCCCTTGTTAGAGCATAGTAAGGATGGTTGACCTAGAAAAAATTAACTCGATTCGAAGGGATGGTCAATGAATCGAACTTGGGTTCGGAAAAGACAGAGCAGTAGAGCTAGAGGAAAAATATGAAAAATGGGATGGATGCAACATGACAATGTATGTAACACTATAACTAGATGCAAGGGGACTCGAAACAGACTCCATAGATATCCAGGTGAATCATCTCAAATGCTCTGAACAAGGGTGACTCGATGATGTTGCCACAGGGGGAGCCCCAAAGGGGACCATAAAAACATGATTAAATGGTGGTTACTCATGATGAAAATCAACATGTGAATTAACCAGTGCAAAGGTAAAATGGTACCAATGTATAGGTGGCTCAAGTGAAGAAATTCAATTTTAATAGGTGGCAAAGTGAGACTTCATGGGAAAAAATGGCTGCGTAATGAAGTTTCAAATTACCAAAAACAAATGGATACCCATTATAAAACTCGATGAGGCCTTTCCAATGGTGATGACGGTTTGTCAAATGGAGCTATGGTTTGGTCACAATGGGTGATGGAAAAACTAGTGTTTTTCCTAAAAAGGGCCTTTTTGTCCCCAAATCCAATTCATTTGCATAGTGAGTTGTGGAGAATTTGGAGAGGAGGAGTAGGTCATAAATCTTGAGGAAATCATAGCAAAAAAACTAAGCACTGGAATTTTGATCTGTGACTTTCAGGTAGGTGGCCTTACTTTTCTAAATATGGCCTTAACGCTTATTGGAAGGATGGTTCATCATTAAGAATAAAGCTAAGATAGAACATGAGAATGAACTACTAGAGAAGGTACAGGATCATCCCCACACACTAAGTCAAACATGGGGACTAGTTGGTAAGTGTGGCATTACATAGAGTATAATTTTTAAAAATATGGTATCAATCATCTACAATATTCAATGTGTATATGGCTTGCAAGGGAGGCCAGTAGGAAAAACTATTTAAGGAATGAAAGGATAATTGACCATACCTAGATTGTTGGGGTCTAGGTCAAGACATATGCTGAAACATGTGGCCAGTAGTTACATCATGCCCCCAAGAATGAGATATTTCCCCTCAACATATGATGATGGAGGGAATTATCAGGTATGGATAGGTGGGAATGATGCCCCCTAGTGGGAGGAGTTTGTGGAGCACCATGGTGTTCCAAGTGCTCAAATAAGGGATTCAACCATTCAAGCATACTGACACAAGATCCTCTAGAATATGATGAGTATATGTAGGGGTATAGGTTCCCCCCATTTTGGTATCGATGGATGTAGCATGCTAATGAAAAGCAAAATGTATTTATAATAGTAGACTCCAAAAACATTTTGATGATATGGTTCACCATTTGTTTATGTTTATGGATATATTCTTATGGCAAGAACTAGTGGACATAGTAGGAGAAAGGGATGGTGGATTACCAATATCATGTGGTACTACATATACGAATCAAATGGACTGAATTTATGGTTTCACATATTTGGTGTCACTATCCCAAAGAGTGGCTTTGGATATAATGAACTGGTGCTCACCTATACAACATGATGGTTAAAGAACAACAATGTCTAAGGTACTGGGTTATTAATGTAATATGGAGGAATGATTAATTGGATCATCCTCATCATGATATGGAATGATATGAGACTCTAGAAGTTCTTATAAAGGGGAAGAATTATGGTAGTAGAGTTGACTCTACCATATGCACTAGGAGGGTTGGGGAGAATTTCTTCTCCTAGACTCTAAAAAATGGATGCCCCCTTACCTAAAAATTGGGTGTCAATGTAATGACCACAAGGTGGATGTGGATAAAATTCATGGGTTTGATGTAAAGAGAGATTAAACTAATCAACCTCTCCATGGATGAAGTGTTTGGACTCCACAACATATTGCTCATGGGTTTGCTATGAAAGGAAGTACACACGATGATACATGTCATCCCAAGGATAATTAGAAGTGGTCATGACTGCCATGATTTCTTCATCATAATGGAAGATGGGGTGACTCGAGGAGGAGAGACCACATGATGAAGCAAAGATACTTGAGGCATCTTCATGAAAGACAAGGTTCACATATGCATCATCAAGATTGGGAGACATATGACTCGTAGATGGAATATCTATTGATGTTGAGATTAGGGTGTTCATTGAATAAGGTTCAAGAAAATCATAATAGGAGATATCAAGGGAGTTCCAATGCATCAATATCATGGATGATGATAGGTATAGAATGGTAGTGGTAATATAAATTATCTCGACATCAGAGGGAGGGATCATAATGGGTTGTTGAGAGACCTCCTATTCCAATGTAGGAGTCAGACCAGAATTCGTAGGTAGAGGAAAGGTGGAATCACTACAAGTGGTCTCTAATTCGTGAAGCACTTGTAGTGTATCAAAAAAATTTCTGAGACTGGGAAAATGATGAGAATAATGGCCATAATTATCACACAAATCACATAGGTGAATCATGCATAATGATTTGTTCTTCTTATATGACTTAGGGAAGGTAACATGGACCTTAGGAATGTTAGAATTAGGGAAGGTATCATAGACCACATTCATGACACGAGGGTGTTGAGGACAATTATTGGTGGAATAACCAATAACATCACACAAAGCACATGGAGGAATAGGCTTTGGCTTAGGAGGACCTGGAGTTACTGGGGGTGCCTTGTCTTTGGTTCCCTTTCTCTAGGTCTTGCCCCTATCATGAGATGCTTTCGCAACATGAGTATATTCCTGCTACAGTTTCTAGGGAAATGAAGCTAAGGCATGGGTAAGAACAACAGATTGGACAAAGGTCAAATAATTGTAAGGTTTGAGCTGATTGAGGGGAGTGTTTGTGGGGAGGATCAATATACTAAACTAGGATCCCCAAGGTAATATTGTGTACACTTAATCTAGCCATAGTTGGTGTAAAATAAGCTCCAGGAGGTGGGAATAAGAACGATATCTGACCAAAAGGGTAATGGCCTAGAGGAATTACTTTGAGATGGTTAAGGCCTAGGGGAATGGTTCCATGAGGAAAGGATTAGGAGAGACACCAATAGAAGGAAATGATCCCTGAGGAGTAGTTCTGGAAGGCTGGGAACAAAAATTTGAGGAGGTATTGTCTATTATGAAGGAATACCAGACCATTTGTGGGTAGCCCATGTTAGGTCCCTATAATACTAGTGATTACCCCATTACTATTGTAGTTGTATCCCTTATTAATATTGTTGAGCCCCTATTGTCCCCATATTTTTATTACTGTGCCCCATAGAATCCCTCTATTATTATTTTTGTGGCTTTATATTATTA
>APFE030780585.1:117583-175056 GCA_000404065.3 Pinus taeda
AGAGGGGCATGTTAGGTCCCTATAATACTAGTGATTACCCCATTACTATTATAGTTGTATCCCTTATTAATATTGTTGAGCCCCTATTGTCCCCATATTTTTATTACTGTGCCCCATAGAATTCCTCTATTTTTATTTTTTTCGCTTTATATTATTATTGTTAGGTTGGCTGGGTTATATTTTGACTCCATAGACTCCTATATATAGAAAGGAGGTTTTGTCATTTGAATCATCGAAGAATTTTTTATTTGTGTAATGTAATGGAGGTTGCCCCCTCGAAGAGGCTGAATTCTAAGGCGTCGATCTCTCTTTTGTATATTTTTGTGTGCTAGTTTCATAATAGTCCATGATGCTTAGTGCTTGCAACCACTGAATGAGATTGGCTTAGAAGGAGTAGGTGGTGGACAATAATGAGAACCGAGAGTAGAATCTTTGTAGACTCTAGGAAAAACATTGGTGAGGGATGAGATAGTCTTATTTTCAGTCATGGTGGAGATATTGGTATAAGGTGAAGTTTGGGCTTTAGGATCATAGTATGTCAACTGATAAATGGTCATGATCTTTCCATTATGGGGAAGTACATATTATGGTGAACTGCATATGTGAAAACTGACACGAAATAGGTATAACTATGAACCAAAAGGATGTTATAGTCTAAGGAGCATTGATGACTTGAATTTCAATAGAGACAATCTTTCTGGAAAATGTGGCTGGACAGTTGCAATATAATCCAAGGGGTTGTGATGGATGACCATCCCAGGAAGAAAGAGTGATGGTAGATGGGGATAGGTCGAGGGAACCAAGTTTCTTCCAAACACTGGCATACATTACATAGGTGGAGGTTCCTTCATCTATAATACACCACTAAATAGTGTCGTTTCTAATGGAGACTGGTATTTGACATGGAATGGAAGAAGGTAAGGGATGGTTTTATGAATTTTCAACATGAAATAAAATCATATGATCGCCTTTTGGATCCACAAAACCTAAAGTAGATAGTAGATCTTTTCATTGGGTTTGGCACATCTAGAGGACTTCCATCATTGACATGGTAGTAGGAGACTGTGGCAAGTCATCTACTATGCTATAGGTATGGGCAACTTTAGTGGAAGCAACATTTCAATGTAATGGACCTTTGGGGATCTTGGGAATAACCTTAACCTTATGCTGAGGAATCTACAAGGTACCATTTGATGACGATAAAGGCTTAGTGGACACTTTGTGTTGGGACTCAGTCACTGACTTAGCGGATGGCTCATCGTATTAGCGTGACTGAGTCTGAAGGTTGACTTACTTAGTATTGACCTCATCTGAATTCATCATAAGAATTTGATAATCATACTAACCAGATCGTGGAGTTGGCTGAGCTACCTAACCTGGTGTAGGTTGGGAAAAAATATATCCTTAGTGAGGAAAAGGATTGGTATGCACTGTCGGTTGAGATGAAGTAGGAAGGGGAGGAGGAGAGATGGGTTGCGATCCTTGACAAGCAACTTATTTAGCTTCCCATACTTGATGCATCTGAGGTAAAAGGGGACACTCATGAGTATAATAGACATATACACGGTAACATACATAAGTTTTGTTCATACAAAGACCCTTGTTTTTCATGAGCTATTAGACCTGTTGCTAGGTTGCGGGATTACGCTGAGGTCCCTGAGGTGCATTGGGTGGTAGACCCTAGCTACCTTGATTAGCTTGAGATATTTTGCTCTGGATACCTTTCCCCTTCTTCCTTTTCTTGGGTTTGGTGGGATTGGGTCCGCTCTACTGAGCATACACTTGACCTTATGGAAGAGGTTATTATTGTGGCATAGGGGGAGAAAGTATGGGGGTTGGGGTGTTGGTGTTGAAGGGGCTGGAACACTAAGAGATGCTTATGGATAATAAGTAGAGGATTCAACATTGGGATAAAAAATTGGTGCAACAGTTGGCCCTAACATCTATTGATGTCGATGGAATATTCATATGGCATGTTGGGACCTAGATAAGAGTTTCCATGTGGAGGATTGGGGAGGGAAAAAAGTTAGTGGCACTAGTCCCTCCCTAAGGTGGACCATATCTCATTGAAGGTGGAGCATATGGTTGAGGATGTGAAATGGTTCCAACTATGTCATCTATGGCATGAGATTCCCCCAGTGCATTAACAACACTAGACTGAGGCAGATCAGGGACGACAGTGTAAACATAACTTCATCGATGTAGATCAAATCAAATTTTAAGGCTACTTGGATCGCATCTTCCTTAGACTAGGGAAAGTGTGATGTGACATCTTTAGAAATGGTGGCTAAAAGATATCTAAGGAACCAATCCATATACACACGATCTTTGAATTCAAGAGCTATACATACACTCCTCCTTCTATGTCATTCCTAAACATGGTCGGATATGCGAGTGGCAGAAGTTTGATGGAAAGAAATCAATAGTTTGGTACTAGTTACATAATGAAGAGGTAAATGGAAATAGTCAAGAAAATATTTTTCAAGAGTCACAAAGGTGGAATCAGTGGCTCTTGGTTGATTATTTAGAAGTAGCTCTAGTAAGTGTGCATTGGAACAAACGAAGATGGATGGAGTCTTCAATAATGGAATTTGATTAACACCACATGTGGAATGAGCAAACATGATTAGTGGGATATTCTCTAGGATTTCCTTCAAACTTTGGGAGGTATGAACGAGGTTTAGTAGGCATACTAGGTCAAGTGGGATCATGGAGAAGGGGATCGTTGTTGATCTAGCTAAAATCGGTGAGACTCAAACCAACCATAAAATGAAGCAATGGAGGAGGAGTGACCACACTTGTGGGGGTTTTTCTAGTGCGGTTACCCTGGTTGGTACTCGAGTTACCACCTTGGTTCCCCGCACCCACGTTGACACCTAACATGGTGGAGATACGGGGTTGAGAATATGTGGAATCAACAGAGGAACTACATGAATCAGTAGAATTAGAATAATAATGAGGAGTTGATGAAGGACTACAAAGATGTACTCTAACTCAATGGGAAGGAGTAATATGTTCTAATGAGAATAGGGGGTGAAGACATCAAAGTCTCTATGAAAAATTCCTAGGGGGCGCAATGATGTTAAGAAAATAATTATATAAGAACTAAAAGGTGATGATAGGAATAAAAAGAGCAACAAACAACAAGAAAACACCTAGTGTAGCGGTGTTAAGTGTAAACTAACTATATTAATGATGTTACTCTAATACAAGAAAACATGTCCTATCAAAGAAAAATACCTCTAACCTATAGGTGATCTAAATCCTCAAACAATACTAGATCTATTATTTCATATGGCCTTCCAAAGAACTTCTTACTTGATGGAATCTCATCCCTGCAAGCCAAGTTGTCTAGAGAAAGGTAGGGTAGAGAACCAACTTCATCCCACAAGCAGTCCTATAGGGTGATTTCCTAATATTGGTCACTACAGTTACCTTCGTCCAATGGTTTTGGTCGAGTCTTGAGCTTCTTGGTAGTTAAAAGGCACACCAGATTTCCTACCATGAGTTGGGTAGCCCAAATGAGAACCGCTCGCATGGTGACCTAGCCCAACCCCTTATGAATCAGGTTTTTGACGCACTCTAGATTTGAATTATGGGATGGTGAAGGATTTAAACAACCCTAATATGTCAACATCTTTGTCTCAATGAAAAAAATTGATGGGAGTTATTGGAAGCCTATCCCACTAATCCTACACCTACACTACAAATATTGTTTGGTCCCGGTGACCAAGTGGGCTTAATCTATGTATGTTGAGTTATTAAGGTGTAGTGTTTCAAGTCTTATCTTGGCGTTGTTAACCAAGCTCATGTTTTGTTAGGGTGTGAGTGTTTGAAAATAATGTTTCAAGTGGATGAGTTAATTGAGCATGTTTTATGATGCAATGTGTTCTTAAAAATGAAGTCCTAAAATACTATAAATAAATATGAAAATGAGAGAAACAAATATCTAAGCAAGCACACGAAACCCCACCCATAAAGGCTACCGAGCAACTAATAAAGAGAGGTAAAACAAGCTACTTAAATACACATTAAAATTCCTAAAATATCTAATAGCAAGGGACTGGGACCTATATGGACTAATATGCTATAAATGGTGTAGGCAAACAACAAATCAGAGGTGAAAATGATGCAAGGGATAAATGTGAAGCTCTAAAACCAAAGATCCTCAAGGAGAGCCTAAGTGGGGAAATGGAAACCCAAACTCTAAAGGGAGAAAAGGTAAAAGAAACCTGTCAAAAAGTGTTGAGAATTAATGGATTAGATTCTAAAAATTAGTGGCTGAAAATGTTAAAAGCCTAGACACCTCACTCAATCAATCTCTTCCTGACAATGTGGAGGTGTACTCTAAACCCTAGGGGGGTTTTTCCTTCCTCAAAGAGAAAAATCAAGTGTATATAGGCCTAGGGGAGACTAAAAATAGAGGTGAAGTACCCTACCCAGTCTGCAAATAACACTCTTGAAAAATTTGAAAGACATCTAAAAAAATTATGGAAAAATACCAAAACATAGGCACTGACTTGGAACAGTGGAAAACGTAGTTTTTGGGCCAAATATTCTACTCTAGAACACATATCAAGGGTTGAAAAGTGTGTTTTTCTCTTGGGACTCTTGTTCTACAGATCTGTCATAGATTTTTCCATCTCCTACTTGGTTGGTACTTGTGACCTGTGGAAAGAACTAGAAAACTGCCACACTATGAAAATTTGACAAACAAGGAAATAATACTATAAATAAAAATTGGGAGGCTAAAAATAGTTGTAGAAAACCCTAAAATTTGATGATAGTTCAGTCACCAAAGAACATTGTTATTACATCAGTGGAGTCGTCATTTTTGGACGATAAATGTAGCTAAAGACCTAGTGGAGTCACCATTTGTTAGTGTGAAATTTCTTGGAAGATGTACCAAAAACACTTCACTTATGTCAATAGGTGATGAGTGACCCTAACAATAATTAAATGGTTACTTACTATTCATATATGCAATAAAAATGGAAAAACCTACAACAAAAACGTATAGGATCTATAATAGAAAGCAACAGTAAAGATTTCTAATGTAATAACCCAATTGGAATGAATTTAATTGAATATTCTTTATTGAAAACACTTGGTGAAGGAGATCTACAAAATGGGTCTGTAAATTCCGCTCTATGGGATGGGTCCTTCAATGTCCTTGATGCTTCAATAACCGATATTCTCTCTCAATATGTGAAAAACCAAAACGATGTGAAGAACTCAAATGGTAGCTTAAAAGCAAAGAGACGATAATGGCGAAAAATGAATGGAAAACACTCTTATTTATAACAAAGTATTCAGTTAATCTTGAAAATGGAGAATAATAAAATAATATTGACCAAATCAAGATCTAACTGCTAGTAATACTTTATTATATTTATTGGAGAGGGAAAATATATTTAAAATGGTTAAATATATTTATTTAGAAATAATTAACAAATAAAATTATTATAATTATTTTGCAAGGATTAATAATTGTGGTGAAGTTGAAATAATTATTAAATTAGTGATTTAAAATTATTCCAATCTTGGAAGAAGAAAATAAATAAATAAATTGTGATTTATTTAATTATTCCTAGGGGATTTAGTCAAATGTGACAAGGAATCATTATTTAAATAATGATTTAATAATTATTCCTAGAGAAAAATAAATAAATCACGATTTATTTAATTATTCTCATGGGATTTTTTATTTTAATCAAAAATTAACTTAATAAAAGTGGTTTACTAAATTATTTTCCAGAGTGAATGTGATTTTACTATCGTAAAATTAATCCTACATGGTGTATTTCAATCCACCTAGTTAGAAATGGTCAGGTGATCATTTTTTTGGTGATAACAGTGAGATACTCCGAAATTAATTGATTATGTAGTTCTTGGGGTTTTTGTTCCCATGGCTACTTTAGTTTCAAATATGATTTTTCCGTATACATCAAGAATTATCAAAACTATTTGAACTATGAGATTTTTGGATAACTTTCTTTAACCACGAAATGCTAAAAACTAGGTGTACTTAAGAAGATGCAGACCAATCCGATTTGTATGCCATAGTACAAATGTTTTTCAGCACCTTGTAAGGACCATAGTACTTGGGTGATAATTTATTATACTTCTTAGCTTGCTTGAGGGACATTTGTTTGTATGGTTGTATCCGTAAAAATACCCAGTCATCTACACTAAAACTTCTTTCACTGCAATGATGATCTGCCTATTGTTTCATTTGATTTTGTGCCAGAGTGAGGTTATCCTTTGAGAGTTAGATAACTTGTTATTGATGCTTGATGTAATTTTCCACAGCTTGAACCTTATAATTTTCTCTTAAATATGATGTGATGAATAGTGGATAATAACCATAAAGTGCCATAAAAGGGGTCATTTTTGTTACAATATGGAAGGAAGTGTTATAGATAGAGGTTACCACTTTACCCATTGTGTTTATTTATCATATACAAAGCAACAGAGATATCCTTCCAAACATCTTTTCACTATCTTAGTTTTCCCATCAGATTGAGGTTGATAAGATGAGATATGAGCTAATTGAGTACCAAGACAAGAAAATAATTATGTCCAAAAATTTCCAGTTAAAATGGGATCTTTGTTACTTACAATAATCTTTGGGTTTCCATGTAGATTTTGAAGTGCTTCCATAAATGCAGTACCAACTGTATTGGCCTTAAAAGGATGAGAAAATTCACAAAAGTGTGCATAATTGGTAATTCTATCAACTACCGCCATGATGACACTCTTTCCTTTACACTTGGGTAAACTTATGATAAAATCCATTGATACCTCCTCGCAACACTGATTCAGAATGGCTAAAGGTTGTAACAAACTCAAGGTCTTAGTTGTCTCAACTTTATTTTGTTGCAAAACCAAACATTATGCCACAAACTTCTATGTATCAGATTTAAGGCCACCCCAAAATAGTTCCTTCCTGGTAGTGTGGTAAGTTTTTAGAAACCCTTAATCCCCTCTTAAGGGGGAGGTGTAAGATTCCAAAAGAATATTTTGTTTGAGTTGGGAATTCTTACAAAGATATATGTGATGATTGTACCATAATGAATCATTTTTCCAACTAAATGTATCAAATGTACTGAGATCTTGCTGCAACTTTTGAATGAGTGTCCACACCTCTTTTTCATTCTTCCATTCATCCCATGCTTAGGTTATCCAATATGGTTGGATAATGTAAATAGCACAAAGAAATTCTTCCACATCCTCATCCTTTCTTGAGAGAAAATTAGCAACAATATTTTTCTTCCCTTTTTTGTAGATGATTTCAAATTCATAACCCAACACATTTTTGGCCCATTTTTTCTACTCTTCTGAAGATAATCTTTTTTCCAAAAAGTATTTAAGACTATCATGATCTATTTTTACTTTGAATTTTCTTCTCACTAGATAAGGTCGTCATTGCTTTAGTGCATATATTATTGTCAACATTTCCTTCTCATAAATAGGTTTATGTAAATACTTCTCTTTGATTGGATGAATTTAAAAATAAATGGGTCTTCCTTCTTGCATTAAAACAACAACAATTCCATGTCCTAGGGCATAAAATTCTAGAATAAAGGCTTTTATGAAGCCTAGCATAGTTGAGTTTGGTGCTTGGAACATTGCCTCTTTAAGATGTTCAAAGGCCTTAGTTACTTTTGGAGTCCAAGAAAATACATCTTATTTAGTAATGTTTTTAGAGGTGTTTCTATTCTCCCATAATTACCCAGGTATACAATATGACCCAGTTATTCCACCTCCTATACTCCAAAGAAACATTTGGAGGTCTTTTCATATAATTTTTCTCCTCCAATATTTTGAGCACCTTGTCAACAAGTTGAACATGATCCTTCCAAGACTTGTTTTATGATAGTGTATCATCAAAAAATACTAACACAAATTTTCTAAGGGTTTCAAAATGGATTTCATCAAACCTTGAAATGTGGAGGGTGCATTGGTAAGGCCAAAAGGCATGACCAAAAATTCATAATGACCCTCATAAGTTTTGAATGTTGTTTTCGGAATGTCTATGATCTTCATTCTAATTTGATGATATCCTGAATGAAGATTGAACTTGATGAAGCTAATTGCTCCAAGTAATTCATCCAACAATTCATCAATGATAGGAATGGGAAATTGATCTTTAATAGTGAGCTTATTGAGCTCCCTATGCACCATGATCCATTCTTCTTGTGCTCCAATACTATTGAAGTAGAGAAAGAACTCTGATTAGCTTGAATCATAGATATAAGTCTTTCGGATTAATCACATTGTTAGGATTCGATCGATGTTTCAAACCAACTAATATGGTTCATCCTCAAGACAAGGTGAAAAATCAATCGATCAATAGGAATAGATAGCATGGATGCATCATTGCCCAAAGTTAGCCGTTGAAAATTAGCTGTTAGTAAATTAGTTAAAATAATTTTTAAGAATTGAAGTTAAGGAGTTATCTATTAAAATATTATATATTTATTAAAAATAGCCATTATGGAGTAATTAAATATGGAATATTTATATCTAAATTATTGATTTAAATTAAAATAATTAAAAATATATTTTTACGGGCTGATTATTAAATATAATTTAGTTGAAAACTAGGTTGTTAGGAGAATTGAATTTAATATATATAATATATATAATCAATTTAATACAATATGAATTAATTGTTAAATGTTACTGATTATATATGTTCATTATTAGTTGGTGGATAGAAATAAAGCAATGTAAAATTATATAAAAGTTAAAGACTAAGCATTATTAATAGAAAAAATCTATAAAATAAAATGAATTTACATCATGTTATATTATTAGATGTATACATATTTTAGATGTATTAACCAATTTAATAATATTGCAACAAATAGATTTAGAAAGAGGAATGGTTAAGAGGGGCACAGAATAATAAAATCAAAACCTAAGGGGTCTAAAAATTAAAAAAATATTTAAAAAGAGAGGCTGCTAAAAAATATATACTTATTTTGATAAATACATGGAATTAAATAATATTAATAAGGATACTAGGGGATAAACGATGAAACCAGAATAAGATAATAGAAAATTAGAAAGAAAAAACTAGAAGGAATGGGAAGAAAGGGAGGAAGAATCATGAAGAGAGGGCCAGAATCCATCTCTTACTTAATTTTCATCCATCATCCCTATTAAGCTTTTTGGCATGCCTCTCAATCTCAATCGCTTCCCTAAGTTTCCTGTAGTGGATGTGAATAGCAATGACTTTGGATTCTTCAACGCAAACACGGTGTTTTGATTTATCTGCATGTTCATCTAGTGCTAATGTGTGGGAGATATTGTGTCTAATGTCTACATCATGCTCATTGACTCTATGTTTAATAGAACTACCTATTTCTCTAATATAGGGGATACCACGAGAGCAGGGAACAAGGTAGACACCCTTCATTTTCTGATGATCAATAGGGTCTTTAACATATTTAAGAGAATTCTTAATGGTATTGAGAGGCTTGAATGAGGAAGAGACATTCATCTTTCTGAGGATATAGGAAATCCTATCCGTGGTTCCTTGGATATATGGGAGATGAACCCTAGAGAGAGTATCAACACGAGCAGTTTTAAATCTTGATGCTTTGCAGGCTTTGTGAAAATACTTAAGGCTTTGAGATCTGCTATGCCCATTATTTTTGAAAACCTCAAGAAGATGAGATTTCTCATGCTCAAGGTGGCTATTGTTAGAAATTCTTAGAGCCCAGTTAGCAATAGTGTTGAGAACCTTGAATTTATGAGCCGAGAAATGATGAGAACTAGCATGGAGATATTGTTCCATGTAATTTCCTTTCGAAAAACATGGTGACTAATGGCGCCATCATCCATCCTAGAAAGGAGAATGTCAAGAAAGGGTAGGCATCCATTCATGTCAACTTCCACTGTGAACTTGATGTAATCTGATTGAGAATTAAGGTGGTTAAGAAATAGATCTAGTTTCTCATGACCATGAGGCTAGATGACACAAGTATCATCTAAGAACCTCTTCAATTTTTTAGGTGGAAATTGAGCTGAGGCTAAGGCCTTGGTCTCAAAATCATCCATAAAGAAATTAGCGACAATATGGGAAAGAGGGGAGCCCATCGCAACACCACAGGTTTTCTCATAGAACTCACCTTGGAAATTGAAGAAAGTCAATGTGAGGTAGAGGCCAACTAATTTTTTTATGTCTTTGTCAGTGGTGCGATTTATGACATCAATGGCCTCTTGGATGGAGATTTTTGTGTATAAGGAAATAACAACAAAACTAACTAACAAATCACTAGGTTCCAACTTGATATCTCTCCACTCTTGAAAAAAGGAGGCAGAGTCTTTAACAAAAGAATCAGTACGACCAACAAGAGGTTTAAGATTTTGAGCTAGTAATTTAGCAAGAGGATAGGTAGGTCTTCCTATTATGTTAACAATAGGTCTTAAGGGAGCCCCATATTTATGAATCTTCTGCAGGACATAGATTCTAGGGGTAAGGGGATTTCTCTTAATGAGCTTTCAGGAAAGAGTATTGAGAGATAGATTCGATTTAATAGCAGTTTCCACTTCTTTAGAAATGGTCTTAAATGGTGTTTTTCTTAATATTGATGTAGCACCCACTATTAGATAGGTAGTCTACCATTTTATAGACATAGTCATACTTATCAAGAATGATGACTACTCCACCTTTATCTTCTCTAAGGACAACAATGTTGGGGTTGTCCCTTAGAGACTTAAGGGCAAGAAATTCAACCTTTATCAGGTTTTTGTTAGGAGGATTAGTCTTTCTAACAACAACAATGCAATCTTTCCTAATAGTCTCTTTGACATTATCTAGAAGGTCCTTAATACCATTCTCAATGTTATAGCTAATGTCAGCAGTAGGAATCTTATTAGGGGCAAGGGAAAAATAGAGACTTTTATTAAGGAGACGAAAGACAGAGGGATCAAAATTTATGCTGGAAAGATCAATAACATTCTTAAAAAGCAAGACAAATTTATTATTATTATTATTATTTATTATTATTATTATTATTATTTATAATGTCTATTATTATTCAGAGGTAGCAAGGGAAACAAGATATTATTATTATTATTAATAGTAATGTTATTAAATTTATTAATATTAGCAAAAGTGTTGTTAATAATCATATTATTAATAATTATTATTAATGTTATTTTTATTATAATCATCTAAACTAGTGGAAGTGTTGTTATTAAAATCATAATCCATAGAGGGGATGGACCAGGATATCGAGTTTGACATTGAAGAAAAAATCGAGTTGGAAATGATGGGATTAGTGATAGGGGAATGGAGAGGGGGAGGGATAACCAATGAAAGTGAAGAATGGTTCAGATTGAAAAAGGGAGGATAATATGAAGAAGAAGTAGCATTAATACATGTCGATGCATGAGATGAAAGAGTAGAATCAGGCTAGGTCGATGAAGGAGGATTTGGAGGTGACACACTCAAGCGAATGAGGGGAAAAATAGAGGAAGGGATAGAATTGTTTTCAATTACATAGGGTATGCTACATGAAACCTCAAATAGGAGTTTGTTGGTAGTTAAGTTTGACTTATCAACCACTGATTCTATGAGATATCCAGGTTGAGAACCATGAATGGAGAGGTCTGCCGCTAGGGAAGCGGAAGAAACAATATTCGATAGAGAGGAACCTGAATCAGAATCTTGTCTTCATATCATACTCGATGATGAAGGTACATCATCGAGATGGGTCAATTAATGCGACGAAAGAGCCACCTCAAGCTGGGCTAAAGAACGGGGAGAAAATGAGGGGCACCGAGAAGGAGGTAACTTGTTCAAGAAAATGAGGAGAAAATCAGATGAGGGGGTAGAATTGCTATCAAGGGTGGAGGATTTTCTAAATGAAATCGCATATCGAGGCTCACTGGTAGTCGAATCTACCTTATCAACTGCCAATCCTATAAAATTTCCATGATGAAAACCGAGACTGTCTGAAGCTAGGTAAACAAGAGAAACGAAAATTGATGGAGAAGAGTTGAAACTTGAGTCATGTTTTCATACTCAATTTTTTAAAGCTGATACCTGATCTTTGTTAATTGCACTCATTGAGAGATTCAAAGTTAGATCTGAGTTAGCTTCAAAATTAGAGATGGGCATTCCAAGATTCATTAATTTATAAAATTTAGTAGAATAGTTTTTCTCGGAGTCTTCTTCAAACTAGAGGTATTTCGTAGTTGAACCACCATCGATCACCTTCCAGAGAAATTTTGAAACCCCATTCACCAGATCTAAATGGAGAGTGAAAAGCCTACAGGAAAGTCAATCTAGATCCCTTCCTAGTAAACTAATCTCAGATCTAACCAGAGTTAAACTGAATTTAAGAAAAATATGCTTAGTTCTTAGAATTATTAAGAGGATGAGAAATACGGGAAAACACTCAAATCAATGATGCATCCATACATCGTTTGAGAAACATAAGATTAGATTTCTTCTTAGCAACTTGCAGTCAAGCCCATTCAAGTTGACAAGCTTTATTATCCATTTCCCTTCCATGTAGGTTAATAATGTTAGAACTAAGAATTTTGTGATCCATAATGTAGATATAAGTCTTTCGGATTAATCACATTGTTAGTATTTGGTCGATGTTTCAAACCAAGTAATGTGGTTCATCCTTAGGACAAGGTGAGAAATCAATCAATTTGTAGGAATAAATAACATGGATGCAGCATTGCCCAAAGTTAGCTACTGGTAAATTAGTTAAAATATTTTTTAAGAATCAGAGTTAAGGAGTTATCTACTAAGATATTATATATTTAGTTAAAAACGAGATGATGTTAAGACAAATTCTATAATATATATATATATATATATATATATATATATATATATATATATTAATTAGTTATTTATTAATATTATCAATTTATATAATATGATTATTTATAAATGCTATTGATTATATATGTTCATTATTAGTCGAAGGATAGGAATAAAGCAATGTAAAATTATATAATTAAAGGCTAAGAATTATTACCAGAAAAAAATCTATAAAATAAAAGGAAGTTACATCATGTTATATTATTAGGTGTATACATATTTTAGATGTATTAACCAATTTAATAATATTGCAACAAATAGATTCAACAAGAGGAAGGGTCAAGAGGGGAGTCAAATAATAAAAGCAAAACCTAAGGGGTCTCAAAATAGCAAAATTTATTTAAAAAGAGAGGTTGCTAAAAAGTATATACTTATTATGATAAATACATGGAATTAAAGAATATTAATAAGGATACTAGAACACCTATTTCATTAAAATTGGAATTTTTTTTATTACAAGGACATTATTATGTGTTCTAGGGGATAAGTGATGAAACTATAAGAAGAAAACAGTAAATCAGAAAGAAAAACTAGGTGGAAGGGGAAGAAAGAGAGGAAGAATCATGACGACAAGGCTGGAATCCAGCTCTTACTTAATTTCTAACCATCATCCCTACTAATATTTTTCCATGCCTCTCAATCTCAATCGCTTCTCTAAGTTTCCTGTGGTGGAAGTGATCAACTCTAGCAATGACTTCAGATTCTTCAATGTAGACATGGTGTTTCGAGTTGTCTACATGTTCGGCCAGGGACGATGTACATGAGCAATTGTGTATAATGTCTGCAGCATGCTCATTGATTCTTTGTTTAATAGACCTACCTGTTTCTCCAATATAGGGGATACCATAGGAGCAGGGAACAAGGTAGACACCCTTGGTGTCCTTAGGATTAATAGGATCTTTAACATATTTAAGGGAATTAGGGGAGACAATGGTGGAGTAGTCGTCTTTATTGATAGGTCTGACTATGTCTATAAAATGGTAGATCATCTATCTAATAGTGGGTGTTACATAAAGCTTAAGAAGAACCCCATTAAGACCATTTCTAAATAAGTTTCAACTGCTATTAAATCAAATATGTCTCTCAATACTCTTTCCCTAAAGATCATTGAGAGAAATCCCCTTACCCCTAGAATCTATGGCCTTTCGAAGATTCATAAATATGGGGCTCCCTTAAGACCTATTGTTAACACAATAGGTAGACCTACCTATCCTCTTGCTAAATTCTTAGCTCAAAAGCTTAAACCTCTTGTTGGTCGCATTGATTCTTTTGTTAAAGACTATGCTTGCTTTGGTCAAGAGTGGAGAGATATCAAGTGTGAACTTAGTGATTTTTTGGCTAGTTTCAACGTTGTTTAATTATACACCAAAATCCCCATCCAAGAGGCCATTGACATCATAAATCACATCACTGATAAAGACACTACCAAATTATTTGCCCTTTGACTCACCTTGACTTTCTTCAGTTTCCAAGGTGAGTTCTATGAGCAAACCTGAGGTGTTATGATGGGCTCCCCATTTTCCCCTATCATCGTTAATTTGTTTATGGAAGATTTTGAGACCAATTCCTTAGCCTTAGTTCAATTTCAACCTAAAAAATGGAATAGGTTTGTAGATGATACATGTGTCATCTGGCCTTCTCGTCACAAGAAACTAGAACTATTTCCTAACCACCTTAATTCTCAATTAGAATCCATCAAGTTCATGATGGAAGTTGAGGTGAATGGAAGCTTACCCTTTCTTGAAATTCTCTTTTCTACGATGGTTGACGGTTCCATCAGTCACCAAGTTTTTTGAAAGAAAATTCACACAAAATAGTATCTCCATGCCAGTTGTCATCATTTCCCAACTTATAAATTCAGGGTTCTCGGCACTCTTACTACTTGTGCTCTAGGAATCTCTAATGATAGCCACCTTGAGCATGAGAAATTTAGTCTTCTTGAGGTTTTTAAAAATAATGGGTATAGAAGATCTCAAAGCTTGCAAAGTGCCGAGAGTTAAACCTGCTCATATTGATCCTCTCTCTAAGGTTCATCTCCGGTATATCCAAGGAAGCACGGATAGGATTTCACATATCTTGATAAAGATTAATGCCTCTTCCTCATTCAAGCCTCTCAATACCATTAAGAATTCTCTTAAATATGTTAAATACCCTCTTTATCCTAAGGACATGAAGGGTGTCTACCATGTTTCCTACTCCTGTGGTATCCCCTATATTGGGGAAACAGGTAGGTCTATTAAACAAAGAATCAATGAGCATGCTATAGACATTAGACGCAATCACTCCCGCACATTAGCCCTATTCAAACATGCAGAGAAATCAAAACACCATGTCTACATTGAAGAATCCAAAGTCATTGCTAGAGTTGATCACTTCCACCATAGGAAACTTAGGGAAGTGATTGAGATTGAGAGGCATGCCAAAATATTAATAGAGATGATGGTTGGAAATTTAAGAGCGAGATGGATTCCAACCATCTCTTCATTATTCTTCCTCTCTTCCTTCCCCTTTATCCCAGTTTTTTCTTTTTGATTTACTATTTTCTTCTTCTAGTTTCATCAATTATCCCCTAGTATCCTTATTAATATTCTCTAATTCCATGTATCTATCATAATAAGTATATATTTTTTAGTAGCCTCTATTTTTAAATAATTTTTTCTTTTTTGAGACCCCTTAGGTTTTGGTTTTATTATTTTACTCCCCTCTAGACCATTCCTCTTGCTGAATATATTTGTTGCAATATTATTACATTGGTTAATACATCTAAAATATGTATACACCTAATAATATAGCATGATGTAACTTCCTTTTAGTTTTAGTTTATAGATTTTTTCTGGTAATAATTCTTAGCCTTTAACTTTGATATAATTTTACATTACTCTATTTATATCCTCCAACTAATAATGAACATATACAATCAATAACATTTGTAAATAATCATATTATATAAATGGATAATATTAATAAATAAATAATATATATATTATATAACTATATATAATATATATTATATATATATATATATATATATATATAATATATATATATATATACATATATATATATAATATATATATATAGTATATATAGATATAGATATAGATTATAGATATAGATATAGATATATATATTCAATTTACTCCTAACAATGAGCTTTCAACTAAATATATTTAATAAATCAACCCCTAACAAATTATTTTTTAATTATTTTATTTAAATTGCTAATTTTGAAATAAATGTTTTATATTTAATTACTCCATAATGACTAGTTTTAACTAAATATATAATATTTTTAATAGATAACTCCTTAACTCTGATTCTTAAAAATTATTTTAACTAATTTACTAATGGCTAATTCTCAATAGCTAAATTTGGGCAATGATGCATCCATGCTATTTATTCCTACAAATCTATTGATTTCTCACCTTGTCCTGAGGATGAACCACATTAGTTGACTCGAAACATCAACCAAATCCTAAAATGTGATTAATCTGAAAGACTTATATTTACATTATGGATCACAAAATTCTTAGATCTAACACAGGTTTAATTATACTAACCTCAATCATTTATGGAACCATAAATTCAATTTCACTCTTTCGAGAACATGTATATATGTAAGTCTTTATGTTTGGAGGAATAGTTTTTGGAATCAAATGAATAGCATGACCATGATCATGAATAGGTGGGAGGCCTTTGGGAGTCTTAAATACCTTGGAATGATTGTCCAAGACTTTGTGGAGATCTGGAGAAATATATGATTTCGATGTTTAAACCTCTAGTGAGCATAATTGTGCAATTACACCCCATTCTTCTTTATTCAAAAGCTTTGGAATGAAATTAGAGATAATTATATTTCTTGGGTTCCCTGCGATACCCCTTAATTCAATTTCCTTTCCTTCCCAAAAAAAAATTCAAGAAAATTTATCAAAAATTAAAATTTATCATCCCCAAAGATTGTAACCATTAGGCTCTTATTACAACATCAACACTACCTATTGTAATGGAAAGAATTGGACTATTCAACACATACTCTCCCATGGTTAGCTTCATATTATGACACTTTCCAGAGAGATTTACAGTTCCTCCATTTGCAACCATCACTTAACACTCTGGTGCTAGATATAGGAAGCAATTCAATTCCTTGGCTATATTACAATGAATTAGATTATGGGTATTACCCGCATTAATCAACACTATTACTATTTTCTTCTTGATGTGTCCTTATAAATTGAAAGTTTTAGGAGTGCTAATTCCTACCAATGCATTACAAGATATGGTTGGATTAATTTCTTCTTTCTTCGACATTGGGTCTAGGTGTATATCCTTTTATTTTGATTTTTATTGTTCCATTTCTTCCTCCCCTTCACAATATATGTAAAATAATTTGTTCTTAGCATGCTTATTACCTTTAATGTATTTTATATCACAACTGTAACAAATCACTTTTGCTCTTTTTTCCTCCAAATGTTTTCATTTCAAACTTGTAGGTTGTGGAAGTCTAGGAGAAGTAACACTTCCATATTTATAGTTGTGAGTGGTACACTTCCTTGTCGTCATTTTTTTCTTTCAACTTTTCTTTCCACCTTGAATGACTTCTCGAATGAATAAGGTTCCCAAACATGAACCTCATGTTGGATGTCATCCTTGAAAGTCCCTGTGAAGACATCAATCCTATGCTCCTTTAGAATATCAATTACCCTAATATTTAATTTTTGGAAGTGCTCAATGTGCTCTTCCATTGAACCCTTTTGTTTGAGATTTATCGATTGGCTAAAGAAAGTGTTACTATTTGTATCGTCATAATGTTCTGTCATTTCCTCCATAAAAAATTACCAACTAACAAGTGGTTTACAAGAAAAATCCATTGATACCAAATGACTGGGTTCTAAATATAAATATGTAATGTGTACCTTTTGTGTCTGTTGCACATCATGGAGATCAAAATACTACTCCATCTGTAGTATCCATGTTAGCAAATCCTTGCCATTAAACTTCCTTATATCGATATTTGGAATGTGGTTAGTCTTTAACACAAAGTTAGAGTACATAAATTTACGATTAACATTATTTATTCTCATCATGAATTTCATGGAATACCGTTTCGCCATTAGGAAGCATTTCTTGTAGAAACTTTATCAAACCTTCGTTCAAACCTTCTATATCTACTTTTATTTTTATTTTAAATAATGCATATTAACATTAATTCCAACCTTCAAATATTCCATGTCTACATTTAAACCATTCTTGAAGCCATCCATCTTAGCTTCCATTTCATTTTTTGGTTACTCTTTGCGAGAGTGAAATTTGTTGCACTTGGTCTCACAATTTTGATATATCATGTTGCATTTCTTCCTCTTCTTCATGCGTCATAGTAGAGATTTATGGTTTCTTACTAGGTCTGCCCATTTTCTTTCCTCGAGGAATTTTGGAATCACAAAATGATATTTATGCTTCACTATTCCCTTTGAATCACTTCAAACTAATTTTTCGAATAAGAGTATGCAAAATTTAACAAAATATACAACTTTTTCTTGTTTTCTAGGAGCTTGATATTGAAACTATTGTGTCTCTATTATTTTGGCTCTCCAAGATATGAAATTTAGTTTTTTGGTGCCCTAATGAGTCTTATTTCTAGTTCTTTAAGTCATACCAATATTGGATTCTCCAAGATAAAGTTATTCCCAATCTCCATGACGAGCTAGTGATTATGGGCTGGTTCAGTAGAATGAACTTGTATGGAATTAAATGTGTCACTTTTTTAACCTTAGGCCCTGAAAATAATACAAGGAAAACTTTAGTTTGTGCAATTTCATTCACTTTTTACAAAATTAAAATCCAATGATGGTAGAGAAATTTATTATGATTTTCCCTAGGTCACCTGTTTGAGATTGAATTCTGGAGCATGAAAAAACCCTAACTTCTTCAGACCATATCTCATAAAATATAACAAACCAAGGTTTGAAATTTCTACATAAAGTTCACCCAAATTTTGGATCCATGTAGTCACAATTTCATCTTCTGAAGCTACGTAGATAAAACATTATAGCGAAAATTACAAGATGACCTATTTGAAGCAATGATACCTTAGAATCCGAAGCTCTGATACCAAATGTTATGTAACCAACTCAATAATCAAAACAAAAGATAGATCGAACATTTGAGGAACAAACTATTTTAGGGGGAACCTCCTTTATATCACATAAATGAAAAAATCTTGGATGATCCAAATGATAAGAACTCCTTGATATATATAGGAGTCTAAGGGGTCATAGTATAATTAGAGCCTACATAACAATAATAATGTAAGGGCACAACAATAACAATATGGGGGATATATGGGCACAATGATAAAAATAGGGGCGTACACTAATAATAACAATAAATGGGATAAACTAGTATTATAAGGACCTATTAGCTATAAACCATAGGGTGCACCTTGGTCTATGGAAGGAGAGTTAGAGGGCCTTCAAGAGTCCACAAGTTCTTAGCTAGGGGTTGCTGAAAGGTTGCTAGTGCATTCATACGTGGAATTCCCTGTCCTTAAACAAGTAATTCTTGAAGGACAAGAACTTACCTCAAAGAGGGACTTATCATTCCTTTGAGGAGGGTTGATATCCTCATGGTCTTCACACAACCCCATTAATCGCATGGATTCAAGAAGAGAGACTATAGCCTAAGCTTAGGAGGGATAACATCATAAGTTTTTAGTAAATTGTGCTAGCCATGAATGATCACTAGTGCAATTTTAGATGCTTACAGAGCCAACAAGACTGAGTCATAATCAAAGTCTCATTTGAATGGTGGAGTATGCCAGAGGGGAGAACAAATTAATGAAAGCCACCAGATTCAAGATGAAGAATACGAGTTCTTCTTTGGTAAGACTTCCTTAATCATTCCATGGTGAAGATCTGTTGTGAGTAATGTTGTGTTGAATTTAGGTTGGGACTCAAACTCATATATTTAATATGATAAATCTTATCCTTATGTCTGATAAAACCTCACCTTAGAAGCCCTCTGTTGGATGTCCATATTTTTCCCTATTGAAGTTGGGTGAATGAAGAGGTGATGTTTCCTTGAGGCCACATCCCATAAGTTATTTTGAGTAGTGAAAAGGAATGGTAGGAATGATGGGGTATGAGGGAAACTATGCTTTTGATGCAGATGCAGGGAGTGCTCTTAGTGGCTAGAATAGAGGCCACATTAAAGATCATTTTGACAATAATTTCCCCATAAATATAGTAGGGGGCTTTCTCTAAGGGAATGGGATGACATGGGGCTACGATAGGGTGGCCTCCATATAACCCCTAGTTGCACTGGGATTTGTGTAGGCATGCCATGAGATAACTTAGCTCATAGGTCTCTTCTCAGAAGTTGATTTTGAAGCACAATAAGGAGAGATCAGGATGACTCATCATGGGATGTCATGGAATTGCAACCTCATGGACCAAACAGAAGAAATACTGTGCAGAGGTATGGCCCACTAATCCACACAAACCTAAGGGTCATATCCTAAATGTTTCAAAAATATTTGTTGCAAGGAATCATTGGGGGGATAGGACTAGGATTACGTGTCCCAGAGGTCCCATCCTAGAGGTGTAAAAGAGGAGTAGGAAAGGAGTTTTTGAGGTGACGAGATTGGGATGACATGTCCCAGAGGTCCCATCCTGAACGTGTAAGGAGAACAGTGAGGGATAAGCATCAGGATGACGTGTTGGGCTAGTAAACAGGAAGAGGCTAGATGGATGGGCCCCATTGTGTTGTATGTAAATGTTAGCAAACCAGTTAGTGGTTTTGGGAAAACTAGAAATCGTATTGCAACACTCCTGCTATAACAGTTTCAGAAAAGGTGATGGAGGGTGTAAGAGTGAATGTGATCCAACAATCTAATGTTTGTTGGTTTCTTATTTCTTCCCATTCCGAGGGGTGACCTTCTCATAAACATGATGCACTTTACTCTATAAAAGATTGAAATGATCAGGGATCCACCTGTAAGTTGCATGTCTTTTATGCACTAGCAAGCACTAGGAGAGCAAGGCAACATGGAAAATCATTAGTAGTCCTAGGGATTAATATATGTACAAGTGGGACCTATAAAATATGGGTATGTGGCGTATATACATATATAAATATTAAAAGGGCTCAACTCACCTATGTAATATATATATATATATATATATTATATATATATATATATATATAGTATGTATATATGTAGCTGTGTGTGTGTGTTGTGGTGTGCTCTAACTATTTATAAGTAAATAAAATGAAGTTATTAAGAACTGAATCTTGTGCTTAGGTGGAAAAAAAGGGGAAATTTTAATACCATTCTTCTCATAGTATAATAGTTCCTACATTTCACATTTATCTTGAGCATGCTAATTTTTGTTCTATTGAAAGGTGGTTTGAAACCGTCCTTCATCTAGTATGAAATTTCATTTTATTTTTTTCTCTCCTATATTAATGAAGAATATGTATACTTTTGATCCTCTCATACAAATACTTACTCTTTTTAATGGTCTCAACCAAATCCCTTGGCTCATCAAAATGCATCTTATCTTTATTAAAAAGTGAAAATCCACTTAACAAATTGTTGAAAGATGGAAAAAATCCTCTTGCAATAGGAGAGCATTACCCAATCAAGGTTACGATTAGGCCTATATTTGTTTGTGTGGTGATGTCCACAAGTATGTGGGCTTAGTTACCAATGAATGACCTTTTCCTCAAAAGGATACTTTTAATAATGCTTACCTAAACCTAAATGAAATATAATATAATAATAAAATTAAAACTAACTAATATATCTAAATCTACCTCCTATTTTGAATCTAACTATACCAGTTAGGTTAAATAATTAGTTCATAGTATACCAATTGGCAGTAGAAATACTTTAATTGTAAGATGTTGGGAGGGAAATAAATTTATTTAGACAGGAAATATTTCATTAATTTAGAAATTTTATAAGTACAATGTATAAAAAATCTTGTTGAATATTACATTAACATCTCAACATCTAAATGTAATAAGTGAAATGAAGAAAGATAGTCCAATTCATGAAATGAAAATAGTTAAATTTCTAAAAATTGAAAATATAATACACTGACATTAAAGTTCTAGAATAATCAACACAATGTTATAGAAAATGTATTTTCACTAATTAAACGCTTTAAAATATTTTATCAAGTTCAGATAACAACATACAAAATCCAATATTAGATTCTTAGGATCAACAAAACACCATTATTAGAAATAATCAAGGTAGCAATACACACATTTGACTCCTCATGCCACCCCCTCTATCTGAGATCTTCAATCCTTCAATAAGCAACTTGACAATAGTGAATAAACCCTTCTTTTCTAGATCATCTGACCTTTGTCAACAAAATTTCAAAAGAAAACACACTAACAATAGTGCAAGCTTTCTTCCTCATAATCTATCCACTTGCCTTTCTCAAGAAGAGATGCATTTATAAAATAAATTCAAACAAGAAAAACATAAATATTTACCCAACATTTTGTAAATTGAATCTAATAAAAAAGGTTGTTGATAAAAGAAAGTATATTATGGAAATCGAAGGATCTCTTTGTTGTGATGTTAATCCTCTCCTTGTTGTCTCCTTGATTTTCTACACACAAAAAAAAAATCCTTTTAATAGAAATAGCATCTGCACCAGAGGTTGCAAAGAAATGTCGTAACGCATAAATTGAACAACAATTGCAACACGGGAATAGGAAAATCTAAATAAGATGCACAAATGTAGAAGAAATGAAATTCTAAAGTTGTATAAACTAAAGTTGATTTAGGCTACCTAAGACAATATGTTTTATTAGTTATTGAACTAATATTGCTTCCTTTAAGCCATTTTATAGAAGTTTCATTTGTGCTTCTGCAAATCACCTAAATTTACTGACTAACTCAATGCTTATTAATTTTCCCTAAAATGCCTTTGGAACCTAAACAAAGTAATACATGTGATTTTGAAAGCTCTATAGTTGGCAAAGAAAATTGGCCAATTGGACTTCCTACTTTTATTAATTTTTTCATCTGGAATACATGCTTGGATATCCAAGCTTTGCACTTAATGATTAATGACTCACATGTTTAATGGTACCCTGTCTGATGAATCTAATATTTTTATGCACTTACAATTAACAGAGCAAACAAATTCCAAAGAACGTATACCACAAGGACCAATAAACAATGTATTTGATAATCCTTGATAGGCTCAACAAAAACAACATTACTACTCCTTAAATCCTTCACAATCAATACAAATGATGTACAACACAAGTTTCATGTTGTTGTCAATCAAGCAATATTTCTGATTGAGAATGCCACTAGATTCCTTCAATCTCATATAGTGATTAATGGACCAAACATAGGTGTACTAGCTGCAAAAACTTAAATCATTTTACTGGAGCTGTCGTGTCAAAATCAATGCGATACAATTAAGTCACCTTTAAGTAGAATCTCATTGCAATTTATATACAAGGTTGTCTGTCCTATCATTACTCATTCTCACTAAAATAACTTTAGTGCTCACTATTAACTCCTGGACCACAATCTATAAGTATGATGTAGTTTTGTAGAACAAATATTCCACAGTAGCCCCAAGAAAGGATGCAGATTGGTGCTAGACTATTTGTCTTGGATATTCTTAAAGCATGCATACAAAATTGACTCATACCAAGGGATAGTATACAAAATTGACTCATACCAAGGGATAGTATACATAATCCACTCATACTAAAGGATAGTTGAAATCCTACACATTGCCCACTCACAGAATCTGCCTCAGATTTGTAAGTTTAGATCTTTGTATTCCTGATATCTAAAACCACGTCTAGTAGTTTAGAAATTTCTCCTCTTCCATTGCAAAAAATCAGTGGTTTTGTGGCAGAATCTATGATATTTTTTTCCCTGAGAAAAATTACTAGTTCTAAAAATTATTCAATTGAATCATTGTTACTATCGTAGTCACAATTGGAATGATATTAACTCCCATCCACTTGTTTTCTATGTTATTGGATTAAATTACATTTACAATGAGATATAAATAAGATCCATGACTCTGATCTTATAAAAGGGTCCCATTAGAAGTATATCTTGAAAGGCTATGAAATAGCGAAAAAAATTAAAAGTGAAATTCAAACTCCCAAAAAAATTGATGCAAAAACTTAAATGAAATAATAATCCATAGGAAGATTATAGATTGTTTCACCCATAATCAACTAAACTCAAAACTTAGGAAGCTAACGAATTACTCTTGCCTATGGGTTAAAATCATACAATGAAGATAACTTAAGAGACCTAAGAGAGTATAGTTGGAGGAAATCTTTTCAAGGATGGTTAAGCTCATATATTCAGGTCACAACCAATGACAATTCAAGAGAATGTGTACAAGCATTAAAATTAATAACCATTTTGACCTTACCTTGCCATAAAATGCAGAGCTTAGTGGTAGCTCGTTATTAAAATCTTCAATATCAATAGTGAAACCCAATCATCAACATAGCAAGAAATAATAATTCCCTTACTAAGATGACAGTGTGAACACGGAATCATTATGCAACATAGACCAATCTCTACAGGTGACAGATTTCACATGAATGTAACAAATTGAAACTCCCTCTAGCTGCTCTATGTTAAATATGAGAAAATCATTCTTAACTAAATGACCTTAAAATATATCCTCCATCCCTGAAAATATACTGGAAGAGATCAGTACCTTCATCCCAGCTTGAGCATCTTCATTTTTAATACAAAATAAATATTTTTAATTTTCCTATCACATTTTAGCCAATTATATTGACAAATTAACAAAATAAAGTACACTCAAATAATTGACTAATAAATTTAAATAGAGGAAAAACATAATTTGCATAATGTAGTAACAAATGGCAACTTGTAAACAATTATTACCACATAAAAACTAGCAATTCTCAAAATCAAATTTAAAACCCAAAGAAATAATAATGGAATTAGAAGAAAAGAAAACACATTCTTATAACAAGTGTGCTTCATCCTAACTTCATCTTGAAGTTGAAGTTTGCAAGCACATGCATACATGAAGACAACAAAACTGCATTTGCGGTTCAATTGTATGCCCTGGAGTTTGAGTTACATAAAAGCTACCTAGATGAAGCATTTACACAAGGCTCTAAAGAGGTGTACCAACTGCAATGAATTATATCATTTTACTGATGTTGTCATGTCAAAATCAATGTGATACAATTAAGTCACATTTAATCAAAATCTCATTGTAATTCTATACAAGGTTTTCTATCCTATCATTACTCATTTTGACTAAAAATAACTTTAGTGCTCACTATTAACACCTGGACCATAATATGTAAGTATGGTGTAGTTTTGTAGAAAAAATACTCCACATTAGACTCAAGAAAGGATGCGGATTGGTGTTGGATTGTTTGTCTTGGATAAGCTTAAACTGTGCATACATAATTCACTCATACCAAGGGATAGCATACAAAATTCACTCATACCAAGGGATAGTTGAAATCTTAAACATTGCCAACTCACAGAACTTGCCTAAGATTTGTAAGTTTAGATATCTTTATTCCTAATATCTAAAACCACATCCAGTAGTTTAGAAATTGATCCTCTTCCATTTCCAAAAATCAATGGTTTGTGGCAGAATCTATGAGATTTTTTTCCTTGAGAAAAATTACTAGCTACAAAAATTCTTCAATTGAATCATTGTTACTTTCGTAGTGGAAATTGGAATGATATTAGTTCCCATCCACTTGTTTTTTATGTTAAA
The DNA here is from genome assembly GCA_000404065.3 of Pinus taeda. Taxonomy (NCBI): domain Eukaryota; kingdom Viridiplantae; phylum Streptophyta; class Pinopsida; order Pinales; family Pinaceae; genus Pinus; species Pinus taeda. Next base: position 143,225 of record APFE030780585.1, read on the forward strand.
GGATTAAATTACATTTGCAATGAGAAATAAATAAGATTCATGACTATGATCTTCTAAAACATTATTCATTTTCCATGAAAGGGTACCATTAGAAGTATAACATCTTGAAAGGCTATGAAATAACGAACAAAATTTAAAAGTGAAATTGAAATTTCCAAAAACAATGATGCAAAAACTTCAAATGAAATAATAATCCATAGGAAAATTGTAGATTGTTTCACCCATAATCAACTAAACTAACAAATTCAGGAAGCTAACAAATTACTCTTTCCTATGGGTTAAAATCATACAATGAAGACAACATAAGATACCTAAGAGAGTATAGTTGGAGGTAATATTTGCAATGATGTTTAAGCTCATATATTCAAGTCAAAACCAATGACAATTTGAGAGAACATGTAAAAGCATTAAAAATAATAACCATGTTGACCTTGCCTTACCATAAAATGCAGAGCTTAGTGGTAGGCCATTAAAATTTTATTAAAATCTTCAATATCAATAGTGAAAACAAATCATCAACATATCAAGAAATAATAATTCCCTTACTAAGATGAAAGTGTGAACATGCAAGCATTATGAAACATATACCAATCTCTACAGGTGACCGATTTCACATTAAGGTAACAAATTGAAACTCCCTCTAGCTTCTCTTTGTTAAATATGAGAAAATCATTATTAACTAAATGACCTTAAAAAATATCCTCCATCTCTGAAAATATAATGGAAGAGATTAGTGCCTTCATCCTAGCTTGAACATCTTCATTTTTAACAGAAAATAATTATTTTTAATTTACTTATCACATTTTAGCTAATTATATTGTTAAATTAACAAATTAATGCACACTCAAATAATTGACTAATAAATTTAAATAGAGAAGAAACCCAATTTGTAGAATGTAGTAAAAAATGGCAACTTGTAAATAATTGCTACCATATAAAAACTAGCAATTCTCAAAATCAAATTTAAAACTCAAAGAAAGAAAAATGGAATTAAAATCAAAGAAAAAAAGTTCTTATAGCAGATGTACTTCACCCCAACTTCATCTTGAATTTGAAGCTTGCAAACACATACATACATGAAAACAACAAAACGTCATCTGCAGTGCAATTGTATGCCTTGGAATTTGAGCTGCATAAAATCTACCCATCTGAAGCTTTTATACAAGGCTCAAAAGAGGTCCCACAAGCAACCCATCGATGATTCTGGATATGCTAAAAAATACAACATGGTACCTTCAACCACAACTTCTTAGACAAATCATAATGTACTAAGTAGTTCAGTTGCATATACCTTAAGCAAAACAAAAACAAACCCTTATTTCAAAGTAATCCCATATGCACCTATTTTACATTAAATTCCTAGCACATCATATCTAGCATTTTGTCTATCTCCTTCCATAAGAGTGTAATCTTCTCAAGCTCCCACACACAAACGCAAGTGGTCACATTTTTTGATAGAAATCCCACCAAAAAAAATGTGACCCTTGCATAATACCATTGTATGACCCAAAAAATGTGCCAAGCATTCTTAGAAATCTACCTTCCAAATGTCCTTAAGAGGATTCAAAATAAACCCATCGTTTGTGCCCTAGTGGGTGTCTAGTTAGGGCATCATTTTTCAACCCTAAATTATTGGATTAGCTTCAGGAATTAGGCTCCAAATTCTTGCTTCATCCATAGACCAATCAATTACCTTTTACCAAAATTTTGTTTGAGCATTGGAGCTTAATGTGCATAGATTTATGCCTTCATCCACTTAGATAAACAAGTGTATGTGCTTAGAAGAGGGAATCTGAATGACTAGTGAAAAACATAGATCTCAATAAGTATCATTGGGACCCACAAATTACTTTAGTGAAGATGACATAGTTAAGTGCATTTTATTCTCAGAGGAATACATCTAATCAAAATAAGAATGTTAGTTTAAATAATTGTGGATATGTAGAATGAAGAATTTGGAAGCAAGGTAGAAAGAAAGGGTAGAAAGTAGGGTAGAGCACTGAAGATTTAGCATTCACATGAAGAATAAAAAATATTATATAAAAATCACATTATTTACCATTCAAATTATTTTACATGCCTAATTCACATTGAGATGGATTACACCTGACTTCTCATAGCAAATCCTTCATTTCCTCAATTTTGTTATTGATGCTATTGTGACCAAAAATGTAATTACAACATGATTAATTGTTAAACCCCAGAAGTATAAAGTAATATTATGACTCCCACTTGTACTTCAAAAATATTAATTTATTTACCTCAATTTTTGCCCTCCACTTCCTGTTCCAACAACTGCTCAGCCCAAATTTGCTTCAGCACAGGAAGAACCATATATAGGACTGCCACATCCACCACGTTCCTTAGGAGGGCATGGTATAGTACCGTCATTTTTTTCTCTACAATCATGTAATAGATGCAATGGATCCTCAATTCCAACATCTAAGACATGGGATGAGCTTTTGCAGCCATATCTCCTTGCTAAAGCACCAAGATTATCTCAAGTAAGAGCATTAGCTCCCTCTTGAGATTGTTGGTGAGAAGACTCTTCTTCATCACCACCAGGTTGATAGTCTTCTCGAAGCTCACAACAACAAATGAGACAAAGATCAGAACAACAATTTGGGCAGCTTCTATGGTAATCAACAATAAATTTTGTATAATTGTTACTACAAAACTTATAAAACATGCTGGATTAATAACAGAGGAAATAATTTCATGCAAAGATTAAAATAGTAAAACCCAAAGAAAAATTTCAACTAGGCGATTATTGGAGAAAATAATTGATCTCCTCTTCCATTTACCTTTTCTCTTGCTAGCACAATAGTTAAAATGCTATATAAAACATGGAAGTTGTCAAAAATAAATTCATCTAGTAGGTGAGGTTCAAGCATTCCCTCCCAAGAAGAAAAGGGGTTGTATGGTGGTACCTTAATTCTATTTCTAGACCTAATTCTTCCTTCAAAAAGTAAGTCTATGAAAGCCTTGCCTTGTCCACCTCCCCTTCACCTAGCTAAAGGAAAAGATTAATTTGCTATCAGGTTTGGGTAAAAGGAAAGGTCTGTGTATAGGGGTTCTAACTTCAATGGTTTTTCTGTAAAACCCTACCTTGACCACGCCACATTCAGAAAGCTACAAAAGTAATCAAGAAGAGTCTCATATATATTCCAAAAAGGGTTCGCTGGAGGGGCACAAAAAAGAGATAATCATGAAAGTTTAGGTGTTTTCGAAGATACATGTAAAGATAAGGCAAGAAGCGAAGCCAAAACCCTAAAATAAAGATGAGGGTTAGATACAAATATAATCCCATTTGATGAAGAAGCTATGGGGGGTCATTATGGTCAATACAAAAGGAAGGTTTAGGCCATCCCCTTATAGTCGAACAAGGTTGAGCTTAGAGTATAACCCATTCCATTCATTTTGATAGCCAAGTTGGACTACAGTTAGATAGTTGAAGGGGCACAAAAACACCTTTTCACTGAAGGAATTTCTTCAAGCCTTTTGAGAAATCGATCTCCTCTTCTACTTACCTTTGTTCTTGCTAGTACGATAGTTGAAATGCTATAGAAAACATGGAGAACTTCCAGCATAAATATGATGCGGAGTTGATGCATGCGCTTTGGGAAACTAGAGGATATTTTTCCTGAATGCAAAGGAGCGCAGTTATCAAGTAAAATCAAGATGGTCTAAATCACCCCTATCTCAGTAGGAAAATAAAACCTAGAAAAAGAAATCATGAACATTAAGGCTAAGAGTATATAAAAGAAGGGTGTAACCTTTACATGTGTGGAGCTACAATATCTGTTACCCTTAGAAGCAACTAAGACGTGCCTCCATGGGACCTGTTGTTCATAAACATATCATAAACAAATCCATTTTTACGGCTAAAAGGAAATGCCAATGGAACACACTTAGGAGCAACCTAAAACATTAAAATCCCTAACGTTAAAACCCTAAAATCTATTGGATGAAATCCTAAAGGTCGAGAACAAAAGCCCTATCAACCTTTGCATAAATAAATAAAATTGAACCCAAATGGAGGTAACCACTAACCTTGGTGGCGTTATGCTTCCTGGGAGCCTTTCCACCTATGGACTTACATGCACCATGGAACCAAACTAAAACTTCGAACTTCGAATAAGGATTCGTAGAAATAACCTGCTTTGAAAGAAGTCCACATATCCATTAAAATCAATGCATCTGAGAGGTGAGAATCGAGTTTCCTGTAACTTCTTACTTCATTTACCATAGAAACCACTACTTGCAAGTCCAATGAAGGCTTTCTCAAAAGGTCCTCCTCGATAGCCCAGAGGTGTGAGATGGAGGTGGCTTTAGCTCGACCTTTCCCCTACAAAAGCATGTATCATCCTTCGATTCTACATGAAACCACTGCTTGAAAGTTTAGTGAAGGCCACTTTGTATGAAAAAGGTTCTTCGACAAGTCCTCCTGGATGGCCCAAAGGCATGAGATGGAGAGGCACGAGATGGAGATGGCCTTTTCTCGACTTTTCCCTACAAAATCGCGTACCATCATTTAGTTCTATTGTTTGTTGATCTGGAATCTAGTGATGAAGTTATTGTTGGATGAGTTGGTTAACCACCATAATCGCACGATAAGGTGCATGCCTAACACGTACACCAATGCCCACGCCTCGAAACTTGATTATTAAATAGTGGGCGAGAAACACTCCAATCGTCTAACAATTTATCGAATGAAGCAGAGAGATGACAAGAGAGAAAGGAGGGGAGTTCATCCCAGAAGAAACACCTTATGTTGTAATTATTGATATTCATATGACATATTCACTATCAATAAAATGAAATTCTATAATATATAAATCACTTATACCTTTATTAAATCAAATAAACAATAAAAAAAGCCAACACAATCTATCTACCAAATAATAATAATAATAATAATAACTATGAAATCACTAAACTTAAAATATTTCCATAATATTTACATAGTAACTCCATGGATCTTTTTTCTTCATTTTTCTAGGCATTAATTTATTTATGTGTTAACAATAATTTAACCAAAATGTTCCATATAATCTCATCCTTCCAACAAACCATATCTTAGTTTTACCTTCTAAAACTCAAAATATAACTCTCTACAGTTACACATAGCATGTATTAATTTTATTTTCATATTTATGAATTTAATTTTTTTTATCACCATGAATTGTGGAAGAGGCATTTCAAAAATTATATTAAATATATATATATATATATATATATATATATATATATATATATTTATTTATTTATTTTATTTATTTTCTAACGATATGTATAATATATATATATATATATAAATATATATATATATATATATATATATATATATATATATATATATATTATTTTTAAACATGTGAAATTATTAGAATTGTGTAAAGCGGAGTCCATGCTAAAGATTTGGTCGTTTATAAAAAAATAAAAGGCATCATACAACATCAGAAGATTTAGAAATTCATTGGATAAATGAAATCTTGATATCCAGATAGAGTAAAATAATAAAATGACATTAAACAGATAAAATTAAACAGAATGGCCCTCTGGTATTTGAAGAATTAGAAAGTGATGGGAAATAGAAGGTATGATGTTTCCCAATTATCAGAATTCAAGAGATTTATAAAAGCAAGGAAAACAAGATGTTCGACATTGCAATATTATAACATCTGGATTCCATCCACTAGCCACTGAGCCAATAAAAAGATGTTTAACATTGGAATATTCCAACCTCTGGATTCTACCCAGTAGCCACCAAGCCACCGATTTCTGGAAATTAGATGTTGGGAGATTTAGAAACGTTACGATAAATGAAAAATATTGACATCCTATACTATGATATTCTTGTTAAGTGATTCTTGGTATTTCCATTAGTTAACATAAAGAAAATTTGTCACTGTTGTTCTATCTATAGATGATGACTGGTAAAATTAAAATTAAAAATAATAAATAATAAATAATAATATAATATAAATATAATATAATTAATTATAGTTATATTATAATTTATAATTATAATTATATATAATGTATATTACTTTTAAGTCAATACATCTATTAAAATTATGTGTCTTGTGATTAAGGGAATACATTATTTCCACCATCAAAACATGGTGATAATACAAAAAAATGGAGGGCTATAATTTTGTGACTTAGACTCAGAATGAGATTTTTTTTATATTTCTAGAAAACTCTTGACAAGTAGAAGATGGTGACAACTTCAAAATTTAGAAATTATCAAATTAAAAGTAAATTACACAATAATTTATGACTTATCAACTCCAAAACAAAAGGTAAATCAAATATTTGAGCATACAAACCAAAAAATACTGAAAAGATAGATAGTAAATTCACAAAATTAGTCATTAAAATGAAATTTTGGTAAGAGGACCCCTTAATGTTTTGCTAAAAACTAAGGAATTTGTTGTCTTATCCACAATTGATGACACTAGAAGAATCAATTATCTCCGTCTAATTTTCCCTAAAAGGTACATTCACATTTAATGTCAAAGACAAGCTCAATGAATATAAGAATGTACATCCTAATTATGATAACATCTTATGCTTTTGAATTTTAAAAATATTCCCACTAAGCACTAAACATCATATAACCAATAAACAACCTCTTTAAGCCAATTTATGAATTTAATTTTATCAAACATTTAATCTACAAATGATAGATTAAAGGCATGAATTGGGGATTTCAGTTTTGGTGAATAATATAGTTTCTCATGCATATTCGTCATCTCTCATTACCTAGCATTGCTTCATTGTGCACAGGTGTCCATATACTTAACAAAGGTGTCTTAGTACCATACTATCATGAGTTCACTACTAGCGAGCATCCATAGCCCTGGTGTGTTTTCTTGTACTTCCCACAGTATATATAATACTTTTAACTTCCTATTTGTTTTCATACACCTTTATTGATTTGTGTATATATATTGCATGTGTCATTGAGTGTTAGGGAAGCAGGGTGATACATGAAGGGTGATACATGAATGTTTTGTATTTTCTTGGAATATTACTCACTTTCAAGGATTATCTTAAGGTCAAATGTGAGGTGGATTGAGGTCAAACAAGAGTTTTTTGAATTACATAAAGTTTTGAGTGCTAGCATTTAAAATGAAAATCCATATTAATATGGGAGTTCCACAAAAATGTAATCCTATCCATAATTGCAACACTTTGTACAAATAATTAAGAGGGATTATTTTAGTTGTAGATAAGCATTTAATCACAACCCAAATGTTATCATTCTTATTTGTTGACGTTTAAAACTCTTTTCAAAATTTCCAACAAACCAATAAGACCAAAGAAAATACTTTGAGAAACTTGTAATTACTAAATATGTAATTGAGAAATGCCAAGAAACCAATGTAGAAAATTGTGTAGATTCACAAGCTCATGCAATTTACTAAAAAACTGGACAAGAATATACTTCTACTTTCGATCAGTGGAAGGAAATAGATCGATGAAAACAATATCAACAAGAAGAATACAAATCAAATGGTACATAACACAATAATTTTTCTTGGGGAAACCCATAACTCAAAATTCCTCCTATCTATATTGCATTAATCAGAAATATGAGTGAAGATACAAAGCTTGTTCTCACTAGAACAATTCCGCACAAGAATGCTCAACTCTCTCAGCTCACAAGCTAGCTCAAGCCAAATCCTTAGCCTATTCAATAGCTCTCCAAGCCCCTAATCTCTTACGTAATTCCTAGGATGAAAAACCTGTATTTAAAGGGAATTCATGCTTCCAAAATTGCACAATCCAAACATAGGTCATTCTTTGATTTCATGCATGATCTATACAACTTAGTAAATCATACAACTAATAATACATTGTCCCTTCACTCTAGTCTCAACTGGGTATTTTTCAGAATCCACATGCATGCGTTTCTGATGAGGGAATCTTTAATTAACTAGAGTGACACTTGTTGATGCACTAGTGCACCAACTGACTATTAACTCTCATATTAGTTCCAAAAACAATTTGGAACTAATTTAACTGAACATAACTCAGTAAACTGAGTGATGTAATTTATAGATCACAATTAAACTCATCCCAGACCCCTAAAACATAGGGAGAACATATACATGACTTTAGAAACACTTCCAACTCAAAATTCCTAAGCTAATTAAGTTAATTAAACTTAATTAACTATTTACAAGTTGCTATGAGAATAGAATTCAATTTTAATTCTCAATTTAATGCAAGGACCTATTAAACTGGAATTTCTTGTTACCATTTCTCAACACTCCCTCTCAACAAGAAAGATATTATCAGCTACCCTGATCCTGTCTCTATGAAACTAGAATTTACATCTTGAAAATGCCTTTATCAAAATGTCAGCATCTTGCTCCTTTATGGGAATGTACTCTAACAACATAATCCACCTCAATACAAAACCTCTGAGATGATGATATCGGATACCAATATGTTTACATCGATCATGAAGAAATAGATTTTCAGAGTCTAATACATCTCTGATTATCACTGTAAATCACAGTTGGATAAATCTGCTAACCAAACAAACCAACCAGGGTCTTCCCCATCCAAATGGATTCACACGTTGCCTGACTTGCATCCATGTACTCCGCCTCTGCTGAACTGAGTGCAACTGATGTTTGTTTCCTGTACTAAGAAACTACTGCTGACACAATACTGAATATCCCTCCTGATGTGCTTTTCCCGTTGAAAATACTCCCTACCAAATTTGCATTGGTGAAGGCTTGGAGCTTCAGTCCCTCTATTTGTTTGTACCATAATCCATACTAAGAAGTGCCCCTAAGGTATCTCAACACATTCTTTTACCCCTTCCAATACAACTTGGCTGACCTAACCATTGCTTGACTAAGATGGTTAACTACATAGCACATAACCGGTCATGTGTTCACCAAGTACATGGGTGAACCCACAAGCTGCCTGTAAACAATAGCTTCCACTACTGCCCCTTAAGTAGCATCCTCCTTCCTCTAGTTACTTGTTAGAGGAGTCAACATGGGTTTGCTAGTCTCCATGCAAAATCTCTTGAGTATCTTGTTGGCATAAGATACAAACAACTACCCATCTCCTTGTCATATCTCCATGCCAAGAATGTAATGCATGAGCCCCATGTACTTCATCTCAAACTCTCTTGCAAGGTCCCCCTTGTTAGACTTGATTAATTGATCATCATCTGTTAGGATGAGATCATTAACATAAAGTGCAATGATTAACAACTTACCTTCCACCACTATGTGGTACAGGTTCACATCCGCTTCACTCTTCATGAAGCCCAACCTAGTGAAGTAGCTATCTATCCTACTGTACCAAGCATGGAGTACTTTCTTCAGCCCATACAATGCTCTCTTGAGTTAGCACATATGCGACTCACAATCAAATCTCTCAAAACCTTTAGGCTACTCTAAGTACACCTCTTCCTCAATCATGGCATTAAGGAAGGTTGTCTCTACATCCATATGATGTATCTTCCAACCCATCTCTACTGATAATGCCAATATGGATCTGATTGATGAGTACCTTGCAACAGGAGCAAAGGTCTCATCATAATCAATCCCCTCTACCTATGAAAAGCTAAGAGCCACAAATCTAGCCTTATGCTTCTCCACACTACCATATTCAACTTGCTTTACCTTGTAAAGCCGAGGGAATCTCACAATTGACTTGTCCTCTGATCTCGGGACCACATCCCAAATGTTGTTACGAACTATGGATTCATACTTCTCCACCATGGCATCAACTCAAGCTGGTTGTTGCACTACTTCCTTAAAGGAAGATGGATCTATCACAACAAATTCACCCATTAGAACCATGTAGGCACTGTACCTCTTAGGTGACTTCCTTTGCCTATGATGAGAAGTGGGTGCTCCCACATTCTCCTATGTATCATCCAACATTTTTCCAACCTCTTTGGTGTGTTTTCTTCCCTCTCTGTAAGACTATGACTGAGTGGATGGATCCACTCTTGGATCTTCTGCATGTGCCTTCCCCACATCAATCTGAGGCCCCTCAACCTTAGGAGCTAAAATCTCCTCATCTGCATGTAGCTCAATCTTCCTCTAAAGGGAAACTCGCATGACCTTCTCCTCATCAAATCTAGCATACCTGCAAAGCCCTATCATTCTATTGGTCGGAAAGCACAACTGATAGTTGTGAGTTGTATGAGTGTACCCCAAAAATATACCCAACTCTATTGTTGGCTCAAGCTTCTTTCATGCATCTTTGGTCACATGGAAATATATTGATGACCCAAAAATCCTGAAGTGACCAACATATGGCCTCTTACTAGAATAAGGCTCCTCTGGTGTCTTCATCTCAAGCATCTGATGTGGGCTATAGTTCTGAACATAAAACACAATGTTGCATGCCTCAACCCAAAAGTGTAGTGGTAGGCCCTGATCATGCAACATCACCCTCGCTGCCCCTACTGTGATTTCGTTCTTCCTCTTAGCCACCCTATTTTGTTGAGGGTTATGGGGTGCAGCCAACTCCCATTTAATCCCTTCCGCTAGGAAAAATCTCTTAAACTTCTTTGAGACATACTCACCACCATTATGACTCCCTATAGCTTTAACCTTCTAGCCCAACTCTTTCTCCACCAATGCTTTAAACTCACAAAATGTTGTGAAAATTTGATCCTTTTTCTGCATGAAAAATATCCAGCATTTTTTTGAAAAGTCATAAACAACTATAACATAATACCTGTGTTTGGCTATGGATGTTGTCAAGAATGGTCCACACACACATAAATGGACTTGCTCTAGAATAGCCCCTGCTTGACTATCTCTGTCATGAAAGGAAGACTTGGCATATTTTCCCAATGTACACCGCTTACATGTATCAACTTTATCAAGCATGCCTTTAGAAAGGATAGTAGAGATTTGCTGTAATATCTTCAAAGCCCGATGATGCAAGTGGTCCAATTTCATCTGTAACAACTTGCCAATCTCTCGGTTCTGTGCCCTTTCTGCTTTTGTACTCAAGGCAACACACTCCTCTACCTCCAACTTATAGAGATTCTTCACCTGAATCCCTATCTTCTTTACTTGACCCGTGGCTATGTGTCAAAGGAACACCTTTCCTTTTGACATGATCACATCACAGCCTCTATCCTCAAGCATGGTAATGGATACCAAGTTCTTCTTCAGTTTGGGAACATAGATAACATTCTTCAAGGTGAGTGGAGTCCCATGTTCCCTCTGAAAAGTAATCATGCCCAATCCAGTAAAACTATACTTCTTGTCGTCACCCATCTCAATATGCATCTAGAGATCTTTCTCCTCCATGTCACTCAAAAACTCTTTATCACCAGTCATGTGGAATGAAGCTCCATTATCTAAGTACCATAAACTTCCCATCATTAATGACACCATGCATGAAATGAGGGAGAATTCCAATTCAAATTGGGAGACCAATGCCTCACCCTCTGCTCCTCTTGAGGACTTCTTCTTGGACTTCTTAAGTGGACAATTTGTAGCAAAACAGCACAGCTCATGACAATGAAAGCACTTAACTTTTGTCATGTCTTTCTTCTTACCTCCATGATAAGAATACAATTTAGAATGGGGAGATTTCCCTTTCCCCTTCTTCTCCTTAATAGTTAAGGCACAATTCTCTTCATCATCAATGTTTGATGAAGAGCCATCCCTGGTGATATTCCTCATCCCCTCCTGCATCAAATCCGACCATAGTCGTTCCCAATCTGGTAGCTTCTCCCGACTAGTGACAGAGTCCTGATAACTATGTTAATTATTTGGGAGTCCTAGAAGAGAAAGACTCACCATATCATTCTCAGAAACCATGATTCCAACACTTCCAAGTTCATCATGACACTGAGTGAACTTGGTCAATTATTTTGGAATTGTCTCACCTTTCTCCATTTTGATTTTTAGAAGTTTGTCCTTCAGTGCCAATTTCTTTTGGTCACTATTGTTTTGATACAATTTCGCTAATGTTTTCCACATAACATACAAAGTTTCCTTTCCATGGATACTCGAGACAATGTGGCCTCGAACTCCCTCAAGGATTATTTGCCTCGTCTTCGCCACACACTTCTTCCATTTGGCCAAATTTTGTGTATTTGATGTTGTTGGCTTAGGAATTTCTAGATCAAAAAATTCCTTCAAGCCGTTATCCTCTAATACAACCTCCATTCTTTCCCTCCAAGCTATAAAATTTAAGTTTCCTTCCAAGGCATGCTTGAGCTGCAAACCGTAGAATGCCATCTATCAATCGTGAAGTCTGTATTGCAAATTCATATTTCACTTGTAACCCAGAACTCAAAACTTTGAAATCTCCTCTAGTATATTGTTCTCAACTCCAATGCCATGTAGAATTTTCCTGCAAATTCACAAGCTCATGCCATTTACTAAAGCACAAGACAAGAATCTACTTCTAATTTTAAGCAATAGAAGCCAATTGATTGATGAAAACAATATGAAAAAGAAGAATACAAATCAATGACACATAACACAATAAGTTTTCTTGGGGAAAGCCACAACTCAAAACCCCTGCTATCTGTATTGCATTAATCAGAAATATGAGTGAAGATACAAAGCTTGTCCTCACTAGAACAACTCCACACAAGTATTCTCAACTCTCTCAGCTCACAAGCTAGCTCAAGATGAATCCTTATCCTATTCAGCAACTCTCCAAACCGCTAATATCTTGTGTAATTCCTAGGATGAATAACCCATATTTAAAGGGAATTAATGCTTCCAAAACTATTTAACCCAAACATAGGCGCTTCTATGATTGCATGCATGATCTATACAACTTAGTAAATCATAAAATTGATAGTACAAGGTCCTTGCACTCTAGTCCCAACTGGGTCTTTCTCTTAATCAACATGCATGAGTTTTTGATGAGGAAATCTTCAATTAACTAGAGTGAAACTTGTGGATGCACTAGTTCACCAATTGACTGTTAACTCTCTATTAATTCCATAAACAATTTGGAACTAATTTCACTGAACATAACTTAGTAAACTGAGTGATCTAATTTACAACTCACAATTAAACTCATCCTAGACCCCTAAAACTTAGAGAGAACATATGCATGAATTCATAAGGACTTCCAACTCGAAATTCCTAAGATAATTAAGTTAATTAAACTTAATTAACTATTTACAAGTTGTTGTGAGAATAGAATTCAATTTTAATTCTCAGTTTAATTCAAGGACAAATTAAACTAGAATTTCTTGTTGTCATTTCTCAACAATCAAAGGAGGATTGAAAAGCATTGGAAAAGAAATTTTAAAAATTGTCAAGAGAATTATATTTAATTAGTTGAGTTTATAAATAAAATTACTGAGTTATGCCCAAAAATACCTTCATCCCAATTCTCATATTGAAATCCAGTAAATATGCCTATCTTGAAATCCTAATCTGTCATATACAATAAAAATTGTAGGGTAAAATGAAGATTCAAATTTATAGGGTATGTTGAATCATATATCCAAACCTTTATCATTTTGAAGTTTGTTATTTAAGTTGTTTTCCATATGTTATGCATAATTTATGATTGCAGACAAAAGCCATTTCCCTAGACCTAGGGGAATGATCAAGAACAACAAAAGGCAAAGAATATAGAGTTTTCTTTAGAAAAATTAAAGACCGTGAAAGAGTTCTACTTGGAATCTATCGCAAGATTTACTTTCCTCCTTGCTTGTATGCTCCAATTGTATCTCTCAATGCTGTAATTAGACCTTGCACATACAACCAAAACAAACCATGGATCCATGACATCTACATAATGTAATTCAATTACTCTATTCAATAAATAAGCAAGGCATTGAAATACATGGAACTCAACACATATAGGAAAACAAGGTACTCTTTGTATTAATAGAAATATGAGATATTTTGCAACCGAGAATGGTAGCTGATATTGTAGAAATCTCCCCAAGTTGACTTCTCCTTCCTTGTCACAAAGTAGACCTCAATATCACCCTAATGCATGAAGATGATGACTCCTTTAAGTTAAAGACAGAAACATAAAGGAACAATCAATCTCCAAACACCAAGCTTGATGATATGAAGGGCAGTAAATTTATTGGAGAGAGATGGTAGTTTAGGATTTTCCATAATGAGCGTGAGATCCACTTAATATGGGAAGATAAGAAAAGGGGATAAGAGGTGAAGTCTCAAAGAAAGTATCAAATAGGACTCAAACTTCTTATCCAAGGTAAATGGTTAAAGAAAACCTTGGAAAATTCTGGAAGGGGAAGCTTAAGAAATCTTTTTAATTTTCTTGAACTTCTAGAATCAACACACCCTAAACAAGGAGTAGCTACTGTTGATCAATGCTAGTGCATAAGGGAGAAACCAATGCTGAATGCAAGTGGCTAAAGGGGCAAGGTGCAATGGGGCTAAAAACATTAATTTTGAGCAGTTAACCTCGTAATCTTCAACTTTTTGGGAATTTCATTATTAGAGATTTGTGTAGGGATGACGACAACATGTTCACGGATGTGGATTGATCCGATTTGTAAGCTTGTTGACCATATGCGACAAAATAGCCTATAATACCATAAGTAAAACATGTTATTTTTCAACACAAATTTCAATTAATTTTCTTAAGAGTAAAAATTTGAAAATATTAGATCTTCAAATATTTCTTATTACAAAGAAATAAAATAAGAGAAATTCTAAATAGAAACAAAAATATACTCTAAACAATTTTGAATAAAAAATAAGTATATATATTAATTTATGCAATTATAATATTGATATTAAAAAAATTATAACTTCATTAATTGATACTTAAAAATAATTTGAAAAGCAAAGAAGTGTAACCAAATTATTTTATTTCACTTTACTCTCTAAAGCTATTATTGCTTCTTGATCTTTGTCAAAGATCGATTGCATCATATATTTCAAAATCAATTCCTAGTAAAATGTTTGGTAAGTGTCAAATAAGAAAGCTATGGTAGTATTGGAAATAAAATGTTTTAGTCAATATTGTTAGTGAGAAATATAATTAATATGCAAGAGAGGGAAAAGGTAAGGAGAATCTTCTATGAATATAATCCAATGATGGTTCATCCTTAGCTTAAAATCATAATTATATTATTATGAAATAAAGATAATAAAATTGTATCAAAAAGACAAAAAATGAAACTAACTGATCTACTCCTGAAACTATACTATACTAGCTACCCATGACTAAGTAATCTCATAATCGCAATGTAGCCATTCTTGTATCATGTACATTATAAAATAACACTAAAAGTTGTAGAAATATAACATAAGAAAATAAATAAATATTATTAAACATTATATTCATCATAAACAAGATAACGTTATTGCGATTTACATGAAAACTTGCCTCAACAATTCCTCCAAATATATTTTTATTCTATCATAATATTTATTTTTAAGTAGAAAAGAAGTTGTTAAGGTTAAATATAGATGTATAGGATATTTGTTTAGAATGATTTAAATCTCGTTTAAGAATGCTAATATTGGTGGTATACTTCATTTTATTTACAAGAGAGAAAATAAAAAAACATTATACACTGAAAATTTCTTTAAAATTATTTTTCTAACCAAATTTCAATTTGGTTACCAAAAATTTAGTTGGAATTTTATTAAATATTCTAAAGGGTTTATGGATGGATAATATATATGTTAATAATTATAGGTACAATTTAAAGCATGGGATCTTATGGAATAGCATTAACATTTATGGTAATAGTTTTGAAATATAAAACAAGATTATGAGGGATAATTATTGGTTGAAATTTCAATTCTTGATTACTTTTATAGACTATTTGGTTCTCATACTTTAAATTTATATAAATTTAGAAATTAATAACTCCATCAAAGAATATGTAATCTTACATTAATTTATAAGTTGTATCATTAGCATTTAAACAATTATCACCAACATAATCTATAGAAGTTGACAACAAAGGATGATGTGAGCCTATGGACCACACTTTTAGTACCTTGTGAATACTATAACAATCTCTAAGAGGGTGATCACCCTTACATAACTTGCAAGGGAATTTAACTTTGTGGGGTTGATTGGAAGGATTATCCATACTATTTCCATTAGTAGCAATGGTTGCTTGGTTTCCCCCCTGCTTGTTTGGCTTCTTCTTTGTTGTCCTCTTCTTCTTCTTAGCTTCCTTGTTACTAGAATCATGACTTTCACTAGGGGAGGAGGAAGAAAGGGATGAAGAAACATTAAGTGAAAAAGGAGAAGGGTAAACTTTAGGATCAAATTAAGGTTGATGTTATTTAGGTGGGGGACTCCTTGGTTGAGAAATTTTGGACATTCAAAACCAAGGAGGTTGAAAATAACCAAACTGGTAAACCAGTGGTAAATCCGAGAAGGGACAACATTTCCAGATAAGGAGCACCAATATTTCCAAAAGAAGGAAAATGACTAGGATTCACATCATAAGGGATTCCTTGATTGGTAGACTTGGGAACTTTCGTCATTAGTCTCAACCTAAGATCCACTAAGGAGTTGTTCCATGGTGAGGACGTTGTTCTACAATTAATTCATTAATTGATTTAGAAATTAAAGACATAAAATAAAACACAAGGGGGACTAGGTAGATAAGGATTATCAAGTCATTGTGAACTGTAATATACCACCTTGGTAAACCAAGGATTTACCTATGGGCAGTTAATATCCTCAAATGTTTTGTTCAGTGTATCATAGTGTGCAAGGTGTCCAACTTGGTTACCTATGGTGTTATAAGAACCTATAGGGGACCTATAAAATATAGCCAGACTTATGTCGATGCACATTCTATACTAGTATTTTCTTATGCATAACCATATGATGACATAATTTCCATATACTTTTCATGCATGTATCATCATCCGATATACCTGAAGGCTCATGGAGAACATTTAGATACACTTACGTATGTAGAATGGGATAGCATCCCTGGAATGAAACATTAGAAAAAAATGACAACTCCTACACTTAAAGACACCAAAAAACTTCTCTAGCCTAGTCCTATATGTGAGTCATTAAGTTTTAAATGATCCTTAGGTTAATGAGTGAATTTTGGATTTTATCTTCTATTATGTTTCAATTTTAAGGCTCAAAATTCAATGTCGCCTGAACACACTTATGACGCAAATAATACAATGAAAATAAATCTTTTCATTTTCCTTTTAACAATGAAAGGCTTAACTAAGTAGGGGAAGAATAAATCAATCAACAATGCAACAAATAATTGATACAACAATTGATCCCCTCAACTCCACTATTCCAATCAAAATCAAAGCCCTATATGCAATGCAAATATTTTCTTTTATTTCATTTTAATGTTTCAAATGCAAAGAAACATATGAATGAAACTTGATCGTTGATGAAAATAAACCACACAAACTTTAACTATAATGTAAAAGTTACTCTTCAAATTCAATAATCAATCTATGGATACAAACCCGAATTGACAAGAAGAAAGAATAAAAAAAATAACTTATCAAAAAAGTGATGAAACTTAGAGGTGATTAACACTTATACACAATTTAAGAAAAAGTGAAGGCAAAAACGTGCAATTTCGCACAAGGGATTGACTTTCCAGAGACATAAACAAAATTAGAGACACAAGGAAAACTTGTTGGACCAAATAAAATCAAAGATCAAGGCAGAGGAAAGTAATTTATTGCATCTTACAGGGATCAACATAGGTACAGAATAGGCACCAGTGCTCTGCAGCGAATGTGCAAAGAAGGAGGAGGTGTGTTCAAGTGCTATGTCTCCAAACTAGGGGGTGTGCTGAAGCAGATCTGGCCAAATTATGACACAAAAATTAAATCAAGCTCAAACAAGGGCTTTCCTAGGGTCAACCAAGATCTAGGTGAATCAATAAAGGTGAGTTTAAGAGGTGAAAAAGGTGTTAAGGTCAAGGAAACCACCAAGTGAAGAAAATGATCCCCAATTGAGTCACCAATTTGTTATGAAAAATTTACAATTGCAGAAAAAAAGGTAATTTCCATAGACCTAGTGGACTGGTCAAGAACAAAAAAAGTCAAAGAATATAGAGTTTTACTTACATAAATGGAATAATTGAAAAGAATCATACTTAGAATCTGTCGCAAGCATTACTTTCCTCCTTTCTTATAAGCTTCAATCATAACTCTGGTTGCTATAATTAGAACCTACACATAAAACTAAAACAAGCCAAGGATCCACAACATCTACCCAACATAATTCAATTAGTTTATTCAATGAATCATCAAGGCATTGAAATACATGAAACACAACACATACAGGAAAACAAGATACTCTTTGTATTAATAGAAATAGGAGAGAGTTGACAATCAAGAATAGTAGTTGATCTTGTAGAGATCTCCCCAAGTTGACTTGGACTTCCTTGTCACAAAGCACACCTCAATATCACCCAATGCATGAAGATAATGATTCCTTTAAGTTCAAGGCAGCAACATAAGGGTGCAATTGATCTGCAAAATCCAACCCTAATGCTATGGATGGCAATAAATTTATAGGAGAGGGATGGTAGTTTAGGATTTACCATCATGAGCTTGAGATCCACTTATGATGGGAGCATGAGCTTAAAGGATAAGAGGTGAGGTCTCCAAGGTAGGATCAAATAGGACTTGAGCTTCTTATCCAAGATAAATGGCTAAAACAACCCCTGAAAGCTTTTGAAAGGGGAAGCTTCAGAAATATTTCTAATTTTATCAAATTTTTAGAATCAACGCACCCTCAACAAGGAGTGACTAGTGTCGATCAATGTTGGTGCATAAGGGAGAAACCAATTTTGAACATAGGTGGCTAAAGGGGCAGGTTGCATTGGGGATAAAAACATTGATTTTGAGAAATTAACCCCAAAATCTTAGACTTTTTGGAAATTTCATGCTTAGGGATTTGTGTAGGGATGATGAAAACATGTTCATGGATGTGGATTGATCTTGTTTGTAGACCTATTGACCATATGCGACAAAATAGTCTATAATACCATAAGTAAAACATGTTCCTTTTTCAACATAAATTTCAATTAATTTTCTTAGAAATAAAATTTTAAAATATTAGATTTTCAAATATTTCTTTATTAAAAAAAAATAAAAATAAGGAAAAATCTAAGTAAGAAACAAAAAAATAAAACTCTAGACAATTTTGAATAACAAATAAATTCTATATTAATTTATACCATTACATTATATATCAATATTAAAAAAATTAGAATTTCATTAATTGATATTTAAAAACAATTCGAAAAACAAAGAAGTGTAACCAAATTATTTTATTTCACTTTACTCTTTCAAGATATTATTGCTTCTTGATCTTTGTCAAAGATCAATTGCATTATATATTTCAAAACCAATTCCTAGTAAAATGTTTGCTAAATGTCAAAAAAGAAAATTATGGTAGTATTGGAAATAAAATGCTTTAGTCAATATTGCTGTAAGAAATATAATTAATCGCCAAGATACAGAGAATCTTCCAGAAATATAATCCGATAATGGTTCATCTTTAACTTAAAATGATAAGGTTTAATAAAGATAATAAAATTGTATCGAAAGGACAAAAAAATAAAACTACTTAATCTGCTCCTCAAACTATACTGTACTAGCTAACCATGTAACCATGTAGCCATTCTTGTAACTACAAATATGCAATTATATGTACATTATAAAATAACACTAACACTGGAAGTTCGACAAATATAACGTAAGAAAATAAATAAATATTACTAAGCATTATATTCATCATAAACAAGATAACATTATTGTTATTTACACAATCCTCCGTCAACAATTCCTCCAACTATATTTGTATTCGGCATGCCATATATTTTGGTAAACAATGACATTTATTTTGGTAAACAAGGAGTTGTTAATTCGATTACCATTAACATTTATGGTAATAATTCTGAAATCTAAAGCTGGTAATAATTCTGAAATCTAAAGCAAGATTATGAGGGATAATTATTGGTTGAAATTGCAATTCCACATTACTTTGATAGATTATTTGGTTCTCATACTTTACATTTCCATTTCTCATACTTTAATCTTCCGTTAATTATCATACAAATATATCATTGAATTTTAATTTTAATTTACAAAAGATACATTATCATTACAAGGAAATGGAATCCCATTCATGAAAATTTCTTTTAAACATATATTGATTGGAATATTGAGATGAAATTGGGTATACTCTTGCAGAGTTTTCAAGAACATCACATATATCACCAAGCTCTTTAATTGTAAATTTAGAATCATATTTTGGAGTGGATGCTTTCTTTGAAGAATGGATATTATTTTGAATTTGAGAGCTAAGAAATAAAAATCCATTGTAACATTTTTTTTTTTTTTGCACTAAAACATATCCCATGTTATACTTAAATACTCTTTAGCAATAATGACATGAGAAATTGATATAATCATCATCATGGGATAAATTTCCTTAATGTCATAAATGTCTAGTGATTTACAAAAGATGATTCCTTCCTCTTCTTCTATATAAGACATGTTAGAAATACAAGTATCATTAGATTAACTAGATTCACATGCACATAATTTTTCAAGTTTATCCACAGAACGATCATTTATTATGTCTTAATCCTAAATAGGACTAATGGTAAATTCATAATTACTCTCATTTATTATTAATTCCTTATCTCTTAAGTCTGAGTTTGTATATGAAGGAAATTCTGAATGGAAGAGTAATTATGATATATATTAGAGGTTGAAACTAGATTATGATATAATGAAAATTAACTTTCTAAACACGCATTTTCAAATACATTTCTATTAATTAAATGATTAGCACTATCCTGGTTTGATTCCTCACTATTGATTTCAACACACAAAGTATTAATAGAGAACTTAATATTATTTGAAATAATTTCATAGGCACCATCAAGATATTTAGAATAATTGTTACATTACTAAAATGGTGTGTCAAAGTGCTCTAGCCTCTATGATTGAACAAAATTATCAGTGCATTTGAAAGAATAATAGTTAAAAAAAATTGCAATGTGCATATTATGAGAAGAATGAAAGTTTGTGCTCGTCATAGTTTTCATATTTTGGTACACAAGGAATCGAGTAAAGGCAATGAAACCTTTTCCTTAAATCTAAAGTGGAAGGTTTACTGTTGAAGTCAAATTTAAAACAAATTAATCTTAATATGAGAAGAAAATATTTTGTAGAACCGTCTTCATACCTATGTAAATTTTCTAATTCCAAACACAATTCACTCTAATCATAATCTTGGAAAGAATGTAAGAATTCACTTACAAAATGTGCCAATGTGTCAACAGAGGTGGCTAAAAAGGTCATACACCAATGTTTTACCTATCTTTCAAAGAAAGAGTGAGAAACATGCAGACAAAGCCCTCATAAACCATATTGATAGAAATACAATTTTGAATAAATTGAAGAGCATGTTCAGATGCAAACGTTTTACCCTTACCATTGATTTTTTTTCTATAGTTTTAGTATTTTTATAGGAATAAGACATGATACTCATCCAAAAATGCATTTCCAAATAGGGCTTTTGAAAGGAGCCACTAATAATAAAAAAGTATTAAAATGAATGGTTCCACAGGGTCAACTTGTCATTGGCCCTCCTTTTAGCACCACTTATTGAATTCCTTCTACAATAGAGTATCAACACTCAATCAAGGTCCCAATTAGGCTTGTATTTATTTGGTTTGGTGATGTCTATCAATATGTGGGCTTGGTTTCCATTGAATTAATTTCTCCTAAAAAGGAGACTTTGGATAATGATTTCCTAAACCTCAATGCAATATAACATAATAACATAAATAAAACGAAATAATGTATCTAAATCTACCTCATATTATAATTTTTACTATCCCTATTTCGATAAAGAAGTAGTTCATAATATGTAATTAGAATTTATTTTTGAAGGTTTTCTTAAACCAACAATATTCGCTATAGGACATTTTGTTGACACTTATATTTGCATGTGAAATATGAGCAATGCATTCTATAAACAATACTTTAGGAACCCATAAACATAAAAAATAGTCAAATAACCATGAAGCAATAATAACACAACATGTGATAACGAATTTCATCTAGTGTGGACTAAGTCTTCAGGCATTGGTTCAAGGGTGGGATGTTGCTTCATTAGTCTCTGCAAAAGATGATGAGTACATGGAAAAATCATTGTCAACAGAAGGATGGATCTCTTAGCTTGAGTGGAAATGTATCTCCCAAGAGATGTTGTTCTACAAAGAACTCTCACTCACAAAGAATCCTCCTTTAACAATACAAAGGAATTGTCTCTCTCAAAAGTGGCATAAATGGATACCCACACATAACTGGCATAAATTTTCCTCTCACACAAGGTAGCATAAAATGGATCTTTCACATAAAGTGGCACAAAATGCATCAATATACCTCCCAACCTAACGATGGTTTGAAATTTGGTTGCTCAAATGCCAAATTGGAATATTCCATCACGATCCTTGCAGAAAGCATGAAATTTGAGTATAAAGTTTACTCCATTATGAAACTGTCAAGTCTAAGCCTCTAGGGAATCTAAAAGATTCCTTATAGATTCCCGTGTCAAGTTTCCACCCTTAAGGATTTATGCTCAAGGTTCTTCCTTTGGAAAATTGGTTGCTTAGATCAGAAAATTGTCTGCACCATCATATTCCAGGCAAAAATTCTGAGAAATATGAGTATAAAGTTGACCCCATTCCCATACTATCAAATTTGTGCCTCCAAGAAATCTAAAATATTCCTCATAGATTCCATATCATGGTTCCACCTTCAAGGTTTCATCTCTGGAATAATGTTGTCAAGGTTCCACTCATCACTCTACCAACCTTTGTCGAGGTTCCTGCGACATGTCGGGTTCTGTGGCCTTCTCTTTGCCCGGACGCACAAATGACTTAGGTTTAAACAATTTTTGTGTTGACAGATTTACCAATGTTGGTCATTGGCACGTTGGTTGGCTTGGTGTTAAACTAAGAGGTGGTTACCATAGGATCAAGGGTTCCAACCCCTGCTTAACCATTTCCTTGGTGTGTTATTTTAAAATGTGTTCATTTGTTTTTTTAGAGAGACACCATTAGGTGGGTTGGTCAGTAGTCATTGCAACTTCAATACCTCTTGGCCTTATATATATATATATATATAATATTATATATATATATATATATATATATATATATATTATATAATTATATATATAATATATATAGCGGATGTCTGAAAGCTAGGTTGGCGGTTTGATTTAGGGTGCCAGTGGTTATCTTGACACAATTTAAACTTAATGGCTACCAGTTGGTGGGTTGGACTAGACATGACTTCATTCGCTAGTTCAAAATCCATCAGCCTTTGTTTAAATATGGTGGACATCGGGCAGGCGGGGTCTCGGGGTTATACCAGCAGGCCCTCACCCTATTTAATTTAAATTTAAACAATGGGTTTGAGGTTGGTGGGATTGGTGGTCTGCCAGCCAATATTTTAATTATTATTTTAGAAATCCAAATAGAAAAAATTTCCGCTAATTTTTTCAAGAGTCATTGGTAAAATTAAACATGTGACAAATTGCCTAGTTATGGCTGTCGTTTTGTGCTAAATTGTTTCTCGATTATTTGCCGCAAAATTTAGCATGTTCTATCAGATTTATCTAGGTTTCCAAATAAAGTTGTGCTCTAAATTTAGCTAGCAACAAAAGTCCTACTCCTTTGGCCTGGAATTTTGATTGCCAATAGCTTGCACATATGAAGTCATATTTGAATGTTGTTGGCATTGTTGGAATGAGTATGATGAGCTCCTCGATCTAGTCCTAGTTTCAATGAAATCCAAAAGCTTTGATTTTTTATGCTCTCCAAATCCACCTGGATCAGTATCCCAATTGGGAGTATAAACACTTTAAATGTAAGATGTCAAGAGGGAGATAAACTATTTTAGATAGGAAATAGTTCATTGCCTCAACAATTTGTCAAGTATAATGTATAAAATAACGTATAGAAGATTATATTAAATTTTAACATCTAAATGTAATCAGTAAAATAACAATGATAATTTAATTCAAGAAATGAAAATAGTTTCATTTATGATAATTGAAAATATAACACATTCACAGCAAAGTGCTAAAACAATCCACACAGTATTAAAGAAAATATCTTTCACTAGTTAACAACTTTCAAATATTTGTTAAGTTGAGATAAAAATATATAAAAACCAATATTAGATTGTTAAGCTAAAGAAAACACCAACATTAGAAATAAATGAGATGGTAGTACACAAGCCTAAATCTTCATACCAATCCTTCCTTCTAATGTCTTCAATCCTTCAATTACCAACTCGATAATAGTGCAAAAGCTCTTGTTTTCAAGATCATATGATCTTTGGATAACAAAATTTTAAAATAAAACCTACTAACAATAATGAAAGTGTTCTTTCTTGTAATCTAGCCCATTGGCTTTCTCAAGAAGAACTATACTTATCAAATAAATTCAAACAACATAAGTAGAATATTTATCTACCATTTTCTAAACTGAATATGAAAATATGCAATTTGTTGATCAAAGTAATTCTATTGCAAAAATTGAAGTACCTCTCTATTGTGTTATTAATTCTATCATTGATGTCTCGATTTCCTACACACAAAAACTATATAATTATTAATATTCATACGACATGCTCACTATCAATAAAGAATATATATTTACAATAAAATTTTATCATCTTAAATCAAATAAATAACAAATACAATCAACAAAATTTAGCAACCAAATAATAAAATTAAAAATAATTATAAAATTTATTTAACTAAAATATTTATGTAATAATTAGATAGTAAATTCATGGCCCCTTTTCCTTCAATTTTTTTTTTGAAATTATATTATTATTTGATAAAAATAATTTATTCAAAATTGTGTAATAATTAGATAGTAAATTCATGGCCCATTTTCCTTCAATTTTTTTGGAGATTTATATTATTTATTTGATAAAAATTATTTATTCAAAATTGTTCCTTACCGTCTCATCTTTTCAAAAAGTTATTTCTTGCTAAATTTGGTCTTCTAAAATTTAAAATTCAATACATAGCTCTGGGAAGTTAATATACAACAATCACTAATTTTGTTTTTAAATTAATTTTGAATGGTTGATTTGTGGGTTTATTCTTTATATCTCATCCATTGTGGAAAATAACATTATAAAGAGTTTATATTTTTTTTGACCAAATATTATTCCAATGTGAAATTGTTAGAAGTATGGAGCCCATGTCAAAGATTTTGCCATATAAACAAATGAAAATAAAATAAAATAAAATAAAATAAATTTCCAAAAAATTGAATAAATAGAAATTCTTTAATAGATTAATAAAACAAAATAAATAAATAAACAAAAATCTTGATTTTGGTTCTTTGTTTGTCACTTGGTTTTCTTAATACATGATGGTTTTGTTAATACACGATGACTAGCAAAACATTTAGTACAATTATTTTGAACATGGATTAAAAGAGCACCTCATTGCCACATCATCATATCATCAAAACATTACACTAATACAAAAACTTTGGAGGACCATAACTTTATGCTTCACACTAGGAATGAGAATTTTTTTTATCACAAGAAAGCTCTAGGTAGTAAAAGATGATGGTGGCTTTAAAATTGAAAAATGATAAAAAAAACAAAAAACAAAAAAAAACTTAATACATTAAAGGTAAATTAAGCACTATTTTATGATCTATCAACTTCAAACAAACTAGAATAGTGAAAGAATCAACAGTAAATTCATAAAATTAATCATTAAAATAAACTTTATGCAGGAGAGCCCCTTACTTTCTATCAACTTCAAAACAAAAGAGAATAGTGAAAGAATCAATACTAAATTTACAAATTTAATTATTAAAATAAACTCTCCCCTTACTTTCTATCAACTTCAAACCAAAAGAGAATAATGAAAGAATCCATAGTAAATTCCTACCTTATTTTCTTAGATATAAAAATTAAAGGAAGTTGTTTTGGGCTCAACAATCCATAAGAATTTGACTTTCTCCTTGATAAAAACCACGTATCTTAATTGGTTCAAGAAAGTTTGTATATTCCTTGAGGATATTGCTTCACAATTTAAGTTAAATCAACCCTCGCAACTTCCTATCATAATAGTGCAACTTCCCATCATAATAGTGCTATGAAAGATATTTCTACTGGAAATATTTCATGATTTGTTTCTAATTTTTTTTTCATCAATTTGTTTGACTTGTTCAACTCATCCCATGACATAGAGGATGTTTCTCCTTGGAAATGATATATGGTTATTCTAGCTTCTAAGTCAGATGAGTAGCTATGTACCTATGTAAGTGAAAATATTTTCTAATTCTAAGAAACCAAGTTTCAATAACAATTTTTCATTAGTTTTCATTTTGATGGTGGCTTAAGCTTTCTAATTTCACCTTACAAACAACCTAACTCAAAATATATTTTTATCTAACACTTAACAAGAGACACTTTTGGACATACAACCTCTTAGATGAATGAATGGGTGAGTTGATATCTCTGAGCACTTCTTCAGTGGATGGATCTTCTATAAGCATTCCTCCTTGCATGAGGTATTCCTTCCTTCTCATGTCTTGTGATTGATCCATTTTTTATTAATTTTTGTTGTTGATTTAAGCTTTGTAATAGCTAAATATCTATCTAATTTCACTCCACCTTTGATCTTATTATTCTTTTACTCTTCTCATATCCATTACAATTTAACTGGTTCCAGTCTACTTTTATATCCATTAGATTTAGTCTCTTCATTATCCAAAGTAATGTTTAAACCTTTGTCTTTCATCTTATGACTATAATCTATTTCTTTCTCTTCTATATCTCTCATTTATATCTATAATCTAATTATACTATGATACCTCTAATTCTACAAAAATATGCATACAATTAAATTATGTTACAAGAAACCAACATTTATACAATTCTAGAAATTATATTTATGGTTTTCCATGGGGGATTCACTCAATGAACTTCCCACATATCGCGTGGGTTCATGGCATACTAAACAATACCCCTAATTTGACTACATATTGGAATATACCTTTAAAAATGATATTTTCAACCCCTTACCATTATGAACCCAATACACCTTCCCAATTTAACAAACCTCTACTTTCACTAGATACAACTTGAGTGGGCCTAATGGTTAAGAGCATGTGTTTCTATCTAAGAGGTCACAGGGTTCAAAACCAGAGGGGGATAGAGTATGTATGCCTTCTTAGACTCAACAGTCAAATCCCTACATAGAGGTGGGTGCCTTGTCCCACAAACAAGGGGGTCACATACACCAATTTGGTGTCTGGCTTGGCTGTGACCTTAAAAATGGATGATAATAATAATAATAATGCATCCATTTTTTTATTAGCATTTTTTATACCCCTTTATAATTTTTAATTAGCTTTGAGCTCTTTATATTTTTTAATTAACTTTGAACTCCATTATACCTGCCAATATAAAAATCCTTTATCTCCTATATATCCCCCAATATATTAAGTCAATTTTTCCTCAATATATATCTACAAATATAAACCCATGTGGTATGGTATTGCTCCCCTTTATCCCTATGTATCTGTCAATATCTTAAGTTATTTTTTACTCAATATATATCCCCAATATGAACCCATGTGGTATGGTATTACTCCCCTAATAAAACCTACTGTGATCTTTCATACTCTTTAACTACCATCAATATTCTTTAGATTTTCTAAAAATTTATAATATTTAATTTGATTTGTAAAATTTATCAATTAATTCTCAAACTTTTCCTTCACTATTTATTTGTTGAAACCTAAATAAGTTGCAGCAAATTGAAATTTGGCCCTATTTTCTCAAACTTTCCCTTCACTATTTATTTGTTGAAACTTGAGTAAGTTGTAGCAAATTGAAATTTGGCCTATTTTCTCAATTTTATGTCACTATTCGTTGAAATCTGAGTAAGTTAGTCGGTTGATGTTTGGCCTATTTTCTCAATTTCATGTTGTTTTGAGTTTATGGTTAGATTCTATTATTAAAAGATTTTCATTCATGGCTCCAAACTCCATTATGATCATGTTTACATATTTTGGTTAATTGATAATGAATATTGAAGTTGGTCTATTTTCTCAATTTCATGTGTTGTTTTGAGTTTATGGTTAGATTCTATTATTAAGAGATTTCCATGGATGGCTCCAACACCATTATGAGCATGTTTTCATATTTTGGTTAACTGATAATGAATATTGAAGTTGGTTTATTTTCTCAATTTTATATTGTTTCGAGTTTATGGTTAGATTCTCTTATTAAGAGATTTTCATTGAGGGCTCCAACACTATTATGATCATGTTTTCATATTTTGGTTAACTGATAATGAACATGGAAGTTGTCTATTTTCTCAATTTCATGAGTTGTTTTGAGTTTATGGTTAGATTCTATTATTAAAAGATTTCCATTGATGGCTCCAACACCATTATGAGCATGTTTTCATATTTTGGTTAACTGATAATGAATATTGAAGTTGGTTTATTTTCTCAATTTTATGTTGTTTCGAGTTTATGGTTAGATTATATTATTAGGAGATTTTCATTGATGGCTCCTAACACCATTATGAGCATGTTTTCATATTTTGGTTAACTAATAATGAGCATTGAAGTTGGTTGAGGGGACTTTGAATTACTCGGGATTTTTTATAATTTTATTACCGTGCATTAAAATTGTTAAGAGAATTATTCTAAAATTAAGATAATTTTGCAAATTACGATAATTTTGCTTACCTTAAAAAGGCCAAGATCAAGATAGTTTTTCCTATCTAATCACTAGAAGATAAATGAACGTTTGTCTCTGATTTCTCCTCTGCATATACTGACAACGTTATCCTCAATGAAGCGAAGAGTGTGCACGAAACTGCTATAGCTTGCACGCTCTGGTGTCTCTTTCACATTATTATGCCTCAATTTTATGCGCAGACACGTAACGTTTCTGGCCATTCCTTCCCATTGAGACTTGTGGAGGGGACGTGCATCAAACCCATGCGCTCACTGGCAACCTCTTTGAATCCTTTGTCTACTGAAATAAAATAAATTCCAATATGTACGGTTTTCTGTGTCTTGTCTATTCTTTACAGTGATGTTTCTTGTTCTGTATGTGTTGTTGGTTTCCTTTTACAGTTTTTGGTTGCGGGACATTTTTGGCCTATCATAGTAGTATAATCAAAGAATTGTTTTTTATTTTTGTTTGTTAAGTTGTTTGTAATTTAAGGCTTGATTTATGGTTTGAGTAGTTAATGAGAGGCATCTAATCTGTCAAAGTCATTGGTGCATCGCCTTTCTATTGAGACTTGTGGAGGGGACGTGCATCAAACCCATGCGCTCACTGGCAACCTCTTTGAATCCTTTGTCTACTGAAATAAAATAAATTCCAATATGTACGGTTTTATGTGTCTTGTCTATTCTTTACAGTGATGTTTCTTGTTCTGTGTGTTGGTGGTTTCCTTTTACAGTTTTTGGTTGCTGGTCATTTTTGGCATATCATAGTAGTATAATCAAAGAATTGTTTTTTATTTTTGTTTGTTAAATTGTTTGTAATTTAAGGCTTGATCTATGGTTTGAGTAGTTAAGGAGAGGCATTTAATCCGTCAAAGTCATTGGTGCATCGCCTTTCTATTGAGACTTGTGGAGGGGACCTGCATCAAACCCAAGTGCCCACTGGCAACCTCTTTGAATCCTTTGTCTAATGAAGAAAAAAAATCCAATATGTATGGTTTTCCCCGTGTCTTGTCTATTCTTTACAGTGATGTTTTTTGTTCTATTTGTGTGTTGTTGGTTTCCTTTAAAAGTTTTTGGTTGCTGGACGTTCTTGGCAAATCATAGCAATATAATCAACGAATTGCTTTTTATTTTTGTTTGTCAAGTTGTTTGTAATTTAAGGCTTGATTTATGGTTTGAGGAGTAGCTAAGGAGGGGCATCTAATCCGTCAAAGTCATTGGAGGATGCTCCTGACTTGGGCCACACCAGCTCTTAGCTGATTAGATTTTTTTTGCATATCATCACCCCTAACTAACATCAGGCACAACCACCCAATGAAATTTGATCATGAGTAGCTTGGTCTATTCTCAACCCATTATGTTACTAAGACTTACAACTCCCAAATTCAATATCAAATTGATAAAAATTATATTTTATTTGAAACTATATCTTTAATTAGAGCAGTGTATCAAAAGTTATTAAATATAATTTCTTTACAATGAAACTTCCAGTTCTCAATGGATTTCAGTTATAATTTTTATAAGAATACTGTGCTTTTAAAGTCAATTATCTCACACAGTACTGTCTGAGTGAAATACTAAGAAGTATATAAGCCTGAAAAGACTTTATTGTCGAGTACACTCAGTCTAACAGGTAAGACAAGACATCCCCATACTTATATTTTAAAAAGTTACAATCCTCACTGAAATTTGGACCACAGGCCACGACACTATTGTTTGTATCCCATATTACAAAGGTCTTAAGAAGTGGCTAATTTGTTCTCTTTTATGAATATCATAAAAACTTTTTGAGAAACTCCCCATCACGATCTTCTTCTTTGAAATGAAAAGTAGATCCCATGGTACTCGGTAAGGATGGAAATGGATGTAGACCTTTTATTTTTACAAAGTTTTTTTTAGTTCTCTTTAAATTCAATTTTAATTAAAAACAATGTATTTACACATTTTATTTTTACAAAGTTTTCTCTAAATTTTTTTTTTAAATTCATTTTATCTAAAATTTTATTTTTAAATTCCATTTAATTAAAAACAATTAGTAAGAGTTGATACATTGAATTTTTGAAATGTATTTATTTATTTTTATTTTTTTTAATTTAGAGAGAGTTGATAGATTAAATGTTTAATAGTTTTTATTTTCTTATTTTTATTTACTAACTTATGAATCCAAACTTGTTATAGATTAACTTTTGAAGTGCCATGTGAAATGAGTTATGGTTTTTTAGGCATGTATATAGCTACACCATTTGATATTGGCATATAATCTTGTAACAAAACCTATTTACAAATTTAAAAATCTCCATAATAAAAATAGGAGTGAATCTTTGAAGTTACTCTTTGTTTTTCAGTGTATATATGTTTAAAATATATATTAAATTTTTATAATAACTAATAATAATAATAATTTTAAAAAATAATAATTTAGTTTTTTTTTTACTATTTTTTCTCAATTTTGAAATAAGTTTTGCTAATTATATATTATGAATGATATTAAAATATTTATTTATAATAAAATGTTATTAAAAATATTTTTACTATATCTCTTTATATTGAGTTGCCAATATCACAAATATAAAAATAAACATACTAAAAAAAAAAATTAATAATATTTTATAATTCATTTAATTAAAATTAAGAAAACATATATATTATTTTTTTGCTATAACCAATATTTTTTTTTTCTACGTTAAGACTAACCTAAGTACTCATGGGGGATTTGAACGGGTGACCTATCGCAAGGAGTCCCTTAACAGGGCACCCTAAGTACCCACGGGGGATTTGAACGGGTGACCTATCGCAAGGAGTGCCTTAACAGCACACCCATTCACCGTCAATCCAAAACCCCGTGGGCTTGCTATAACTAATATTATTTCTTTATTTATAAATATATTACACAGTTTTATAAAATACAAATTGGTATAAATTCATTATCAAAATAGTATCTTTCAAAATAAAAAAACATATTACATACCACAAAAAGATTTATTTTATGAACTAATACCGGATAATTACATGGCATAACATAACATATATGTTTCCGTACAAGTTATGACTAATTAATTATGGAAGGAAATTT